>OY804598.1:56462549-56760518 GCA_963680895.1 Fragum sueziense | reverse complement strand
GATAAATTGCACTTTGACTTACATGAATAACAAACAGCTTTTTGATTTTGTGTTTTTGTGAATATTCATAAATATAGCAAAAAATGGCGAAAAATCACCAAAATAAGTTTTGTCTACAAGTAAAAAAAAAGTTTTTAAAACACAAAAGGTGTGTTTGTGTGGTTGAAGTCATACTTAAAAATTGCCCAGAAACCTGTTCTTGAGTTATATGTATTTCTTCACAGAATTAGTCTTTAGCTTAGGCTTGTAGTCATAGCTAAAAGTGGGTGGGGTAAATTTTCCCAAAAATTACAAAATATGAAAACATTGATGTAATAAAAAATCTTACACATAAATGTGATGTTTTAGTAGAAATTATGCTTTTGAAATAATATTTGCAGTGATTTGTAAAGCTTTTAATGCATATTCTTGGAAATTAGAATTTTAAGAGCCAAAATAACAATTCAATAAAACAGCATGTGAGATGGATACAGATTATATCAACACCATAATGTCAAAGCAATGACTCTTAAAACGAATATTTATCAAGTATCTATGTACTAGAAATCGGCAGCTGAAAATATTCCCCAGACCCGTGCCAAATTTTTTAGGAATTAGAACAACATGGGACGGTCAGAGTTTGCATTGTTGGGTAGTGCATTGCTTTTATAGAGCCAAAGGGAAAGGAATTTAGCGCTGGAACCAAATAGCTCATACACAAAATTTTGCGGTTCTATCATGTAATTTTATATATGATGAATAACACATCACTTGAAACACAGTTTACAGCTTAAGTGAATTAAACAATATCTCTGGTATTACATACTTATTAGGGATACAGATATATCTTTTTTTTTCAAAATCATCTTTGTGTTTTGTCAAAAATGGCCAACTAAATTCAAGTTGACCCCCATAATTGTGTATATGTCGAAAATTTAATATAAATAAAAATAAGACCACAAATTAGTCATTTTGATGCCCCCCTATCGATAGATTGATGGCATAATGTTTTACGCTGTCAGTCTGTCTGTCCGTCCGTCCGTCCAGCCAGCCATCTGTCTGTCCGTCCGTCAGTTTGAAACTTAACATGAAAACTTAACATTGGCATTTTCTCCAAAAATATTCCACATGCAAAGCTCAAGTTTGGTATGAAACCTTCTTTCAATGATATTTATCTTTTCCATGCAATATGGACTTCCTCAAGGTTATCCATTAACCATTATCAACCCTTAACATGAAATTTTAACATTAAAACTAATTAACGCGAAAACTTAACATTGGCCTTTTCTCCAAAAGTATTTCACACACAAAGCTCAAATTTGGTATGTAACCTTCTTTTAATAATATCTATCTGTTCCATGCAATATGACCTTCCTCAAGCTCATCCATTAACCCTTATCAACCATTTACTTAAAAGCTTAACATGAAAACTTATCATTGGTCTTTTCAAAGGCATTCGTGCTTCACAAACACATCTTGTTTCAAGATTGGGCTGAATTATATATGAATTCTTGAGAGATAGCCAGTAATGTGCATTTTTAGAAAGTAAGACCAATATAAAGAGTTTAACCCTTTCCCAAACAAGACCTGGTTTTGACGTCCCTGATAGAAATGGCTTGAGAAAACATTGAGGCAAAAGAAGAAACTGCTGATAATCAGCAGTTTCTCCTTTTGCCTCAATATTTTCTGAGCTATATTATACACAAATCCTATCTTTTACAACATCTATTTTGTCGTTTCCAACAGCTTTCGAAGAGGAAAAGTCGAAATTTTGGCCGTTTGGGAAATCGTTAGTTTGTCAAATGATGACCGGAATGTCTTCTGCATGATAGTTGCGTAAAGCAGAAGTCGTGCATAAACTCATTGTTTTGTTCATTTTATGTATCTTGTATAATTTACTAAATATAAAGTTCTTATATTCAACACTATCCTCATCATCACCATCATCATCAACAGCAACAACAACAAAAACAACAAGACACACGAAGCAATAACCAGACTTTAAATATCCATAGCTACCATATACTAAACACTTCAATACACTCTCCGCAGAATAAATTTAAGCTGTAGTGGTAAATTCTATAAGTATCGTATACCTTGAAACATAGTATTTTTGCAAGTTTTTGTGGTTGAAAGCATAATGGGAAAAAAAGAAATTGCTCATTTTTGAGCAATTTCTTCTTTTCTCATTATTTTTTCATACACAATTTTCACATTTACAGTTATTAAATTGCATTACTTAACAGTTTCTGGCATGAAACTCTTCAAAAGGCCTCTTTTTGATGACCATTTTGAGGAAATTGAGCTGTAGGGGCACTTTTGAAGCTGTATTGGCATTCCAATGATTTCCATGAAGCTGTAGTGGGGCCGATACAGCTTATTGGGCTGGGGAGAACACTGCTTAATTCATGCCATATACTAATCATTATCACTGTCTAATGCACCAAGATATGTCTATTTATACACAGTTCTGACTCACAAACACATGCATCAGTGCATAAAAGATCTTCTCTTTGACACTTACACCTTCGTGTGTGTCAGTCAGTTTAACACGAGCATTTTGTGATGTCAATCAAAGCTAGAGGTGCAGGATCTTTACGCATTCTTATAGGAACTAAATTGTTGTTGTCATTAACATTGGCATTTTCTCCAAAAGTATTCAACATAAAAAACTCATTTGGTTTGTATGAGGGCTGTTAATAAAGTATCCGGAATTATGTCATAACTTTTTCATGTACTAACTGTTAGGATATTTTCAAAACTTAAAATTTAGGAAATTATGCTTTTGATCCAGCAACAAAATCTAAGTTTTTTGCATTAAGGTGCATTCTACAGTTGTTATGGCAACGTAGGGTCATATTGAGCGGCGCAACTTAGGTCTGAGATGGATACACCAGGAACGTTTGTCTTACACACCTAATATTTACATCTTTTTCTATATATTTGCCACTGCACTATATCCACATTTCCCACACATGAATTTATTCCTCAAAGAAGCGTCTGAACTGTAGTTGGGAAATTCTAAAGATAGTTTCTGGGAAACAGTTGGCAAGTCATTGACGATTTCGACGACGTCCAGATCTATTGAGGTCAGAAGCATCATGGGTAAAAACATTTATAAATGTATTATACCACTCATAAATGCTTGTTTTTTCTCATAGAAGTATTGCTGTACGTGTTCATAATCATAAAGATCGTCTCGGATTTTAATTTTCCAATTTACACTCAAATCATTATTGAATACCATTGCCCTAGCACCATATTTGCTATATAAGGTAAGCGATGTATTCACCTATGGTTGTTTCGGAAATTGACTCCAAATGTCAGCTGACGATGTTACGTTTGCAAAGATAAATGTCCACTCAAAGGTAACAAGCATTTTTGACAACTGTTGAAGTGAAAAATACAAAATATGATCGCTTTAAAAGCGATTGATAAGTCATATTTTTGCAAATTATCCAAAGTTTTCCCGCTCAACTTGACCCTATTTTTCCATAGCAACTGTCAAATGCGCCCTTACCAAAGCAGCAGCGTTTTTGTTGCAGGATCAAATGTATAATTCTTCAAAGCATATGTGTTTAAAATTTCATCTCTGTTGGTTTAAAAGTCAAAAAGCCATGCTACTGCAAACGACAAAATGGCAGATTTAAAAGATTTGATTTGTGTACAATGTATCCTAGAAAACATTGAGGCAAAAGAAAATGCTGATTATCATAATTTTCTCCTTTTGCATCGATTGTGCCGAAGCCTTTCTCCTAGGGACGTCAAAACGAGGTCTTGTTTTGGGAAAGGTTAATGATTTCTTTGATATAGATTACATAGATACTTACAAATGATAGAATGCACAATTGATTACAACAAAAGTTATTACCAGGAATAGTTTTAGCCATGTAATAAATAAAACATTGTCCAGATTTTTGTTAGATATATTTTTGTGGGGTTAGAGCTATAACAACCGTAGGTACGGAGATTTCCACTATTTTTATACCAAAAGTTTCTCTGTGTCTACTGAAATATGTATTAGTCGTGAATCAATAAACAAAGTTATGTTATCATGATTGGATTGTGAAGGATGGATCAACAACTGTGATATCTTTATTTTCTACTATTTACTTGTAACATAATGTCACATGCAATAAATGATTTGCATAATAAAAGATATAAGGACTATTGGGTACAATTTCTTGTACAATTAAAGCTTATTAGGTCACAAAATTAATTAAAAGACCAGATACTCTGTTGTCCCTTTTGAAGGCATGTACATAAACGAATATACGGTACTAACAGGTTCATGGTTACTCTTGGAGACCTTCATAACCACACATCATAACAACCAGAGTCCAGACTGATGATAATCATATGTATTCACAGAATGGAATATTCTGTTCCTAATTACATTTTATGTATACATGTTCGAATGTTCGCTACTAGGTGTAAGCATTGTAATGACGGCAGCTTTGTAATTATCCTTAAAGAGACCCATGCTAGGTTGTCGGGCATACAAACATGTATGAAATATGTTCACAAAATATCGTATGGAATGGTCGACCTGGATTATAAGCTAGATCATATCTGCACAAATAAATTTCAAATGAAGTTCATTTAGTTCTTCTAAATTAAGTCTGTTCTTCTAAATCAAGTGTAAATAATTAACTTACCCGCACTGTATATTTATAGTAACATTTATGTATCACTGAACCTTGATCGTGAAAAATTTAGTTCCAGCGCTAAAATTGCTTTCCTTTTGGCTCTATAAAAGCAATCCACTACACAACCAAGCAAATTCGGACTCTCCCCATGTCGTTCTGATTCCTGAAAATCTGGCATGGGTCTAATGTCATATGCCCGTAAGATAGAAAGAGGAATATGTTCAGCTGTCGATTATACTAATTTGAGTCTTGCTTTATATAAAAAAAATTGTTGATGCTTGATAAATATTCGTTTTAAGAGTCATTGCTTGGACATTATGGTGTTGATATAATCTGTATCCATCTCACATACTGTTTTATTGAATTGTTATTTTGGCTCTTAAAATTCTAATTAATTTCCAGGAATATGCATTAAAAGCTTTACAAATCACTGCAAATATGATTTCAAAAGCATAGTTTCTACTAAAACATCACATTTATGTGTAAGATTTTTTGTTACATCAATGTTTTCATATTTTGTAATTTTTGGGAAAATTTACCCCACCCACTTTTAGCTATGACTACAAGCCTAAGCTAAAGACTAATTCTGTGAAGAAATACATATAACTCAAGAACAGGTTTCTGGGCAATTTTTAAGTATGACTTCAACCACACAAACATACCTTTTGTATTTTAAAAACTTTTTTTTCACTTGTAGACAAAACTTATTTTGGTGATTTTTCGCCAATTTTTGCTATATTTATGAATATTCACAAAAATACAAAATCAAAAAGCTGTTTATTATTCATGTAAGTCAAAGTGCAATTTATCAGCTTTATTTTGATACCAAAATAATTGTTTTAGTTTAATAAATGAGTAAGTTATGGGGTATTTTAGGAGGTATGTATGAAAAGTGCACCGAATGACCTTTGACCTTGATTTAAAAAATATCCTACCACTGACGCATGTCATCCATCCTTAACCAAAGCATTGGACCCTAATATATTGAAAAATACCACTCCAATTTTTATAGGGCACCGGTTGCAAGAAAAGTTCCATACCAGGACCTGGCTCCTAGACTAATGGGCCTGATCGGACCAGAAAGGGCGGAGTTATCTGCCCTTGAATGTCAAAAAATGCTGTTTTTAAGTTTGTTTACACTCTAGCATCTACAATTATTGATCAATCAAGACAAAACTTGGACATAATGTTGGAGACCATAAGATCTTGGATGAGGTCAATTTTCAGTCTGAAATGACCAGAAAGATGAGAGTTATGTGCCCTTGAATTGGGCAAAATTGCCACTTTTTTGCTGTATTCAAAAAAAGAGTTAATCTAAGGGAAGGAACTCTGACACTACTTTTCTTCATTATAAGTAGAGTTATCTAGTTTGATAAACACTCTATAATCCCATTACCAAACAAAATTTTTTTAGCCTAGTCCAAAATCATAGGTGTTGCAGACGACAAGTTCCATTGAACAAAATTTAACATTTTTTGGTCTTTCTTGGTAGAAAACATTGTGGGTAATGAAGAAATTGCTTGTCACAATGTTTTCCAAAGCCTTTATTTTGTGGGGCATCCAAAAGCGCAAATGTGTGGGAAAGGGTCAATCAAGACAAAACTTGGACACAATGTTGGGGACTATAAGATCTCAGATGAGTTTGATTTTCAGTTTGATCTGATCTGAAAGTCAAGAGTTATGTGCCCTTGAATTCGACAAAATTGCCATTTTCGGCTGTTTTCAACCTTTTTTACACTCTAGAATCTACAATTATTATTCAATCAAGACAAAACTTGGGCACAATGTTTTGGACCATAAGATCTGGCATTAGTTTGATTTTCAGTCTGATCTAATCTTAAAGTCAAGAGTTATGTGCCCTTGAATTTGACAAAATTGCTGTTTTTTACTGTTTTCGACTTTGTTTACACACTAGAATCTACAATTATTGACCAATCAAGACAAATCTTAGACACAATGTTGGAGACTATAAGATCTCAGGTAACTTCGATTTTCAGTTTGATGTGATTAGAATGTCAAGAGTAATGTGCCCTTGAATTTGATAAAATTGCTGTTTTTGGCTGTTTTCGACCTTGTTTATACTCTAGAATCTACAATTATTTATCAATCAGGACAAAACTTGAACACAATGTTGGAGACTATAAGATCTTGGATGAGTTTGATTTTCAGCCTGATCTGATGAGAATGTTGAGAGTTATGTGCCCTTGAATTTGACAAAATTGCCATTTTCGGCTGGTTTCGACCTTGTTTACATTCTAGAATCTACAATTATTGATCAATCTATACAAAACTTGGACACAATCTTGGGAACCATAAGATCTCATATGAGTTTGATTTTCAGTCTGATCTGATCAGAAAGTCAAGTGTTTTGTGCCCTTGAATTTGACAAAATTGTTGTTTTCGGCTATTATCGACCTTGTTTATACTCTAGAATCTACAATTATTTATCAATCAAGACAAAACTTGGATACAATCAGGGCTACAGATAAGTGGAGGTGAAGACATACTAACATTGTTTTTTCAAATTCAAATCCTATGTTGTGGGTACTCATTTGAATCGTCTCGACAAGACGATACAAATGAGTACCTACAACATAGGGTTTGATGATCACTGACAGCATTATTGCAGTTTGAAAAGTCACCACTCCCTCTTATCTGGAGCCCTGTACAATGTTTGGCACCATAATTTCGATCTCGGATGAGTTAGATTTTCACAACCTTATTGACCATAAGTTCTTTTTCAGTCTTAATGTAATAAATATTAATTGAATTGAACAAAAGTGTTGCTCATATCATTTAGGTTCAGGTGAGCGATATAGGACCATCATGGTCCTCTTGTTTGTAAAAACGAACCCCTTCACAGAAATCCTAGATCCACCTCTTTGCTCAAGTATGTCCTTTGGCAAGGTATATAAGAGCTTTAGCTTAGTACTGGTGATAGGGGGGCGTCTGTGGCCGAGTGGTTAGAGTCGCTGACTCAGGATCACTTGCCCCCTCAGCTCTGTGGGTTCGAATCCCGCCAGAGACATATGAACTGTCATCGGAGGAAGCTATCCAGCTAGCTTGCGGAACGTCGGTGGTTCTACCCAGGTGCCCATTTGGGGGTCTTCCTCCACCATTCAAAGCTGGAGACAGGTCAAAAGAAGGGAGTTCCTTCCTGGGCACGCCCAGTCTACTACTCGGTCATATGGAAATGTCCGGCAACAGAGGATATATAACCTAAAACACACACACACACTGGTGATAGCAGGGGGACAAATCACAAATGATCTTCATTTAAAAAAAACTGTTGAAAACGATGTTAAATCCCATTAAAAGATTTTTTTAAGCCCGCGTATTGAAAGATCAGGGGCATATTGTATAACTGTTTGTCCATCTGTCTGTCAGTCTGAAACTTAAAATGAAAACTTAACATTGGCCTTTTTTCATAGATATTCCACATACAAAGCTCACATTTAGTATGTAACCTTCTTTCAATGATATCTATCTGTTCCATGCAATTTGACCTTCCTGAAGGTCATCCATTGATCCTTATCAACCCTTAACTCATATCAATTAAGGTCTTGATTTTAGAAAAATTGTAAATTGTTTATTTTGCATTTCCAGAAATTGAGGAAAAGCAGAAAGAAGAACAAAGAAAGAAGAAGGAGGAAGCAGAAAGTCTAGAATTTCCAAATAAAAAACGTAACATGATATTAGCGGGCGTGTTTGCCATGACAGCCATGTTAAGTTTCGCTGTATATCATGGCATTATAGACATACACATTGTTGATGATGATGACGCGACTTAACCCAGTACCATGTGATTTAAATGATAAAATGTTGTTATCTGTCAGATATCTGAATAAAAAACGTAACATGATATTAGCTGGAGTGTTTGCCATGATGGCCATATTGAGTTTTGCTGTTTATCATGGAATTATAGACATACATAATTATTTATTATTGTTGATGATGGTGATACTACTTAACCCTGTACCAGAAAATGGCAAAATAACGCTTTCTGTTTCATGTATGGTGTAATGTTAGATTTTCTAGACAATACATTTATAAACACTCGCAGACAACAAACAATTGGTCTGACAGAAACAGGATTGATCAAGTAAATTATTATGTCAGTGTGGATTTATCATACAGTGTATTTGTCTCAGAAATTCACAATTTTGAAATCTTAATAGTCTTTTAAAAGGGTACATGCAAATTCTTATGCAATGCTAACTACATATAGCCAAATTTTGCTTGCCTATACCTTATGTAATTTGCACAGTATAACTTAAGGATAAAAATGACTGGTTGATTTACATGTTTGTTTTTGATAAATATATTTATTTAAACAATTGATAATTGTTTTATTTGTGTTTAAACCTTTACCGATCAAGCCATTGTTTTGATGTTACAAAAAGACTTTGAAAGCATTGAGAGAAAAGAAGGAACTGATTAAATTTTCTTGACTGTCTGTCCACCCATGGACATCTGTATCTATGCTCTAAAAGGATTCAAGTTATGAATGCAGTTTTACTTTAATCTTTTCCCAAATAAAGATATTTTTGGCTGACCAAAATTAAAAGGAGTTGCAGAGAAAATAAATGCGAATCCATCAAAGAAATCTGCCGTGTTATTGCATGAAAAACTAATCCGAGTCTTCTCTGATGTAAATACGCTCTTTGATATTTTGATTTTTCGCTATTTACATCAGAGAGCGTTGCTCTTTGAAAACAGCGGAAAGTTCGGTAGCGTTACAAGTAGTGAAGCTTTGTTTTTGTGTATCATATCGAATCAAAACATTGCCTATAAACCTTTTGGAAATACTTTTTGGTCGTAATTTTTTCAGCAGCCATAACAATAAATGGTTCATTTATCGATACCATCAGGCGTTTTAAGGATATCGTTTAAGATCGGACGGTGAACGATGCGCAACATCGAGTTGCGAACTTCTTGATATTTTCAAAGAGCAACGCTCTCTGATGTAAATAGCGAAAAATCAAAATATCAAAAAGCGTATTTACATCAGAGAAGACTCGGATTAATGAAAAACCTTCAATGAAAATGATCCGGCTTTTCTTCTTTTCCTGTTAACCCTTTCCCAAACGCCAAATTTTTAGGGTAGTCCAATTTGAAAGCTGCTGCAGACGACAAATTGTATGTTCAAAAATATAAGATTTGTGTAAATTGTAGCTATTTTAGATAGTGAGGCAAAACGAGAAAATGCTGATCATTAGCATTTTCTTTTTTTCCTCGATGTTTTTCAAAGTTTTTTCTCTACTTTGGACGTTAAATCCAGATTTTGTTTGGGAAAGGGTTAAAGAAGACACTGGGGAAGTGGTAATTAGCAGAAGGAAGAATATTGTCGGCAGTCACATGGTATCGTGTAATAGTTACATAAAACACAATGACGTAGAAAACATATTTTATTCATTATAATTTGGAACTTAACTGTTTCAAAGCTGGTTATAACAATTCATGTATTTGCCAGAGGTGAATGAATTTTGATAGAAATGGAGAAATGATGATAGTTGGCATTTTCAATTAGCATTTTCTTCTTGAGTTATGTTTTCTCGAACTCCATCTATTAGGAAACATTGTTTTGGAAAGAATTAAGGTAGTCCACCCCTAATGAGATTCGCATGACGTCGGAATTATTCGGGCGCGATCGAAAACATTCGGCGGTGGAACTTTCCACCGCCGAATGTTTACGACTGCGCCCGAATGGGTTCGAAATCTTAACGACGTTCGGAAAAAAACGCTGTTTTATGAATCTCAAAATGGCGACATTACGGGTATCCTACCCTAAGAAAAGCAGAAACAAAAAATCCAACCTGGTATGCACAATAAATGACCCTTTCCCAACTTGAAAGCTACTGCAGACAGACAACAAAGTGGAAGTTATTTCAAAAGATAGTATAGATCTGTGTACAGTAGTAGAAAATATTGAAGTGAAAGGAGAAAATGCTAACACAAGCTTTTTCTCTTATCTCAATGTTTTCCCCAAACAGTTTCTTGTTTTTGAATGGGAAACCCAAACATGAACCAAAATGTTTCAAATGAAAGCAGTTTCCAATCCCGTAATCTGCATATCTATGATTGGGTTTCCGTCAACTTCTCCCCTTCCTTCAATTGTTTCAGTTTTATCTCCTTATCTAGCGCCTCATTTCTGCCGACCTTGAAGGAGAATTTATTGACCCTGTACCACTCTGTGAGCTCATCCATGGACTGTGGTAAATCTATACCGTTGGTCTCCGGCACGTAGGCTAGTAGTATGATAGTTATAATGATCAGCACAGAGAATATCGCACCGGGCAACCAGGGTACCAGCTCAGACTGAAATATATATCGTCACTTTTTTAGCAAAAAAAAAAAAAAAAAAAAAAAAAAAAAAAAAAAAAAAAACCGGCGATATAATAAGAGCCGAGATCTTGACATTTGGGACCAACACGGATCAAGATCAGTCTATGCGTACATATACGCACAGTCTGATGATAATCCATGCTCTTATTTAAAAGCTTTCGGAATCTGGAAAGGGCCCCTTAAGTATTTGAGACCATCATGGATCAAGATTAACTTGTGCATACGCAAAATCTGATCATGACCCTTGCTTTTCTCATATGGCTTCATCCCATGTCCAATCAGAGTAACGGGTGAAAAGAAGACAATCAAAATTTGTTATACTAAATCCAAACCCTATGTTGTGGGTACTCAATGGAATCGTCTCGACGAGACGATTCCAATGAGTACCCATAACATTGGGTTTGGGGAACAATTTGTGAAATATTGCATTTTGAAAGGTCATCACTGCCTCTTATATGTGGCTCTGTCCAGTAGCAGCTGTAAGAGAGCATCGTGGATCCTGATCAGACTGCACTTAGGCATGAGCTCATCTGGAAACATGGTCGACTAGTACTTAAAATGGCACACAGCTTCACTACGAGATCTTGCCTCATAAATTAAAGTCATAAAATCAGTGCTAATTAGTGTAATTGAATACAAATCTCTACTCACTAACATTACATGTAGTTTTACACTGACTCCGTAACAGGCGCTCTCATTTGCATTTGTTCTCTGTTATTATATAAGTTTATCCATTGCATGTACTTTGATCAACAATGGCGATTTATTCTGTGTTGTTGAATAATTATACATTACATCGAAAGAAACCATCAAAACTTACCACGTTTCTGAAGAATGGAGCAATCATTCCACCAACTTTACCCATAAACGAGGCTAGTCCAAGACCGGTATTCCTGTGAAAAGCCACAAAATCATAAAATCAAAATGCATTTGGTTAGGAATTATTGGATTTGGTGCAGCGGCAACGCGCTGGACTTGTAACACAGGGGTCGCAGGTTCGATCCCCGCCTCTCCAGTCTTTCGGATGAGACTTTAACCCCTTCCCAAACAAGACCTGGTTTTGACGTCCCTAATAGAAAAGGCATGGGAAAACATTGAAACAAAAGAAGAAACTGCTGATAACCAGCAGTTTCTCCTTTTGTCTCAATATTTTCTGTGTCGTATTTTACACAAATCATGTCTTTATTATCATCACTTTTGTCATCTGCAGCAGCTTTTAAATGGGATCACCCTAAATTTTTGTCGTTGGGAAAGGGTTAAACTGAAGTCCCGTCTCCATCTGACCTTTTGCAGTTTAGTGGGACGTAAAACTCCATTAGCTTGGTTAGGGATTACACTTTTTGTTTGGCGCGGTTCTACTCCTTTACGCTCCCTTTATTAGATTACAAAATCGTTTCATTTTTATTCTATTCAGCGCCAAGAATTTTCCAAAACGTCTAAAGTGTATATCCTTATATCCATGGAGTCAAATTATTTATATGGCAAATAGGTTTTGGGTAGCCTACTAATCATCAGGTCTTCCTTAAACATTATTAAGAAGAAATTATAATGATCATCATCAAGGGCGGATCCAGGATTTTTTTCCAGGGGGGGGGTCCAAGCCCAAGATTTTTTTCCAGAGGTCCAAGCCCAAATTATGGCATAAAATGTAATAAATATGTAACGTTACACTAAATTTATATAGTCAAAATTTAATTTTCGGCCAATGCCAGGGGGGTCCCGACCCCCCCCTACCCCAGCCCCCCAACCCCGACCCCTCTCTAGATCCGCCCATGATCATTAAGAAATTATAACGTTCATTTAGGTACTTCAAATTCAACTTTACACAAAGCAGGACAAATCTTGGTACCTCATATTGGTGGGATACAATTCTGGTGTAAGTAAATATGCCGTGCTGAACGCGCCCGTTATCGCCATTTTACGATCAGTGTAAACGCTGTAGAAGCCGCAAGCATCGATGTATTAGTACCTACAATATAGAAACATGATACGTGCATGTTGTATTATATACGAGTATCAGTTCGTGGTCAAAAGTCTTGTCCGGTTAATAAAATATTGAATATTTCCAATTTTGTTTCGAGCACAAGCATACATAAGGCATCGATTGAAAGATCATTAAAGTTTAAAAGAGATTTGATCCTTACCGTCTTTACAAAATTCGGAAATACAAATTAAGAAGTAACATCAATATCTTCTAAAGAAAGCCAATGCTTAATATGGCTTCCATATGTTTTTATGGATGCAGTGCACCTTCGACCCATGGAGCCATCTAAAGCCGCGTTCCCATTGCCGACCAAATCAACTCGATCGCCTAAATTCCCCAATCAAACCCGATTAAACTCGATCAAATGTATTTTCACAACTTCATCTTTATTTCTTGTCGATTAATTCCCGACCATTTTTGCCGACCACGCTCGATCGTCCCGATCACTCTTGCCGACCAAGCTCGATCAGTACTCGCTTGATCGGGTTGATTTGGTCGGCAATGGGAACGCGCCTTTACATGCGTAGAAATCTTACTGAAAGAACATTCCATCCGTTGCACCAAATGCGAGGTTTATTGCGACTGGAAGTTTTGCGTACCTTGTCATTTGTGCAGCAAAGCGTTTAACCCATTTCCACACAGTGACGCCTTTTGACTCCCCTCAAAATAATGGCTTTGGAAAACATCGTGGAAAATGAAGAAATTGCTTGTGACAAGCAATTTCTTCATTTTCCACAATGTTTTCCACGTAAAAAGACCAAATAATTCAAAATTTCATTCGCTTGAAATTGTCGTCTGCATCACCTTTCAAATTGGAACGGTCCAAACTTTTGCCGTCAGGTAATGGGTAAACAAGACAGTCCCAAAAAATCACTTGTCATGTCTTCTCCCGTAACGCCAATTTAAGACACACAAGTTCATATATTTTGTCACCTGCCATGACTTTCTCATACTTGCCTGAGATAGGATTAACACATTACCACACAGTGACGCCTTTTGACTCCCCATTAAATAAATTCTTTTGAAATCATTGTGGAAAATGTAGAAATTGCTTGTCACAAGCAATTTCTTCATTTCCCACAATGTTAAATCTATCCAAAAAGCAATTCAATCTTAGAATTTCATCAAATCGAAAATGTCGTCTGCAACTTCTTTCAAATTGGACTACCCCCAAATTTTGTCGTCTGGTAATGGGTCAACGCATTGATTCACCTACCTGCACTGTATCTTAGTCCTGTAGCCACAATAAGACCTATGGCTGCTCCGGTGTGACAAATCATAGCCGTCCATTTTCTTCCTAATCTGTGAAAAAAAATATTTGTTTACGAAAAATAAAAAAATAAAAAAAAACCCGGTAAAGGTCCAAATAATTGACCCGACAGAGCACGTCTAGCTATTACCTCACAATTAAATGACCTGGCTCTTAGCTAGAAATGCTCTGCCAGGTCATTTATCGGGACCTCACCTATACATGGTATGACTCCCAATGAAAGAGACAATGATAAATGTGAGTACAATGTTCGTATTTTGGGAGTCAATTCAATAATAATAATAATAATAATAATAATAATAATAATAATAATAATAACAATAATAATAATAAGGATAACAATTGTAATAAAAATGGCGATGTTATTGATTGAAATAGAAATGAGACGAACTACAAATTAACATTATAATTCTTATTTATTACAACGAGCGCTTTCCCAATTCTCAAAATGGGCATTCCAGCTTTGTAGAGAGAAAGTTGTTCCTGATGATTGGTAAGTTTTAATCGTTATTAACCATGGAACAATAAAATTGCCATGGAGTGATATTGATTTACCACGAATTGATTGTGGTTTAATGCGGATATACCGATATTTACCATGGGTTGAGCACGTTAAGGCTACCATGGATCGACAATGATTACGACCAAACTCCACACAGCGGCAATGCCTTACATTATCACTGCAGGCATATACATCATGTGACCATGGTAAATGTCATGTGATATCGTAAACATGTCGGAAATGTAAACGGTGCTTCTGAAATATCTTTTTAATCCAACTTTATTTTTTATTTAGATTCATATCGGACACCTCATATTCTTCAAACATTACTAAAACATGTTTAGCCTACTTTATTAAATAAAAATCTAAATTAAAAAAAAAATCAAATACCCAGACTCTTGGTAAGTCAAGCTGTGCCTGCAGAGATCTACCCAATACTAATTCAGGGGTGAAAACTGCGAAGGAGATTGGATTACGATTAGACGGGTCGAAAGTAATCTGCCACGGACCGATAGTAATTTACCATGTGTAAACTGTAATTTACCATGGTCCGAGATCGATAGTGGTTTACTAAAACTTTGCAGTGATTAACCAGAGGCGCGTTCTTTAGAGCGAGATCTTTTAAGATTTCTTAAGATGTTTTTGATAAAGCGTTTTTAAGACCGAGACTTTGACCAAGCTGTTCCGAATGCTCCATATTTATACAAATGACGTCATCATGACGTCATTTGTATAAAAGTATGGAACATTCGGAACACCGCGGTTTATAAATTATGGAGCGTTCGGAACCGAGGGGTTCCGCACGGAGTATAGGGTAATGGCGGCTCCCAGTGATCGTCTTAAAAAAATCTTGCTCTAAAGAACGCTTTCTCCTAAAACATTTTAAGAAATCTCAAGATATCTCAAGAAATCTCGCTATAAAGAACGCGCCTCAGGGCTTTTATTGTGTTTTACCATGACTACAACGGTATCAAACATTTTTTTAAAAAATCCAGCGAATTAGATCTACTTTTGTACAGAGGAAAAGAACACAAACCTGTTTAAAGCCCAAAGTTCAAATATGGCGGCTGGGTATTCTATGACGCCACTAAGAAAGAAGTTGACGTAACGGTCACCATAGAGATCGGACGAGATCAGAAATAATCCATAATACACCAGACTGTCTGTTATCCTGAAGTAAAGTCAGAGCTAGGCTATATAGATACAAATGTGCAATCGATTTTCAAAATGCAAAATATCTTTAAAGTTATATATAATTCAAGTCCTATATTGTGGGTACCCATTGGAATTGTCTCTTCGAGACGAGACGATTCCAATGAATACCCACAACATAGGGTTTGGATTTGATATAAAGTGATTTGATATAAAGTGATCAAAACTACCCGTAATATTTTAATCTTCAAACATTAAAAAAAAGCCAGATAGGCCTACTCTAAAACAGTTAGTACAAACAAAGAGAAGTTTTCGGTAGGCCTACAATTTTATACTTTACAATATAATGTATAATACTGGACGTATGTTTCGGGATGGCAATTTCTTCTCCCACATAATATCGCGGCCATCTTCGTGTGTTTTCATACAAACTTACGAATATGGTGGCCATATCATGCTGATAACCTCAGAAAGTAGTCTATCAAAGCGCCAAACCTAACTTACTACAACACCCACATATAATAGAAACTTTCAGTATATTATTGCCTAAAATGTGTGTTTTCAGTCTGTTATTGGCATTGGATAACAAGCAAAAATCAGTCTGATATTGTCAAAAACGGTCGTTATTCAGTAAATTCACGTGCATTATCGGACCGATTTTGCATTCACATATCCTCGATCGGGGATTTGTTGTGAGTGCTTCAGAAAATTGAAAATAAAGCCGAAATTTTGTCATTTCCCTTTTCCGCGATGTAAATTCTTATAAGACCCCATTTCCAGTTTATACCCCAATAAATAGTAAATTAGGTCTCCCAGTGTAACCATATCTGATGACGTAATATAGTGACGTAGATTTAATTCTTGGAATCAAAAGGTAAACAAACGGGCAGCTGACAGATTTTGAACTAAAAGTGGATTACGTGGACATGGAAGAATATAAATTAGAATTGAGTGGTTGTGGTCTAGGTCAAATGTGATGGTAAGCCTATGTGTTTCTTGTTCTTCTTTTAGTTACTGCATTTTTTCCTTTACAACTTTGTTTTTTTATCGAAATGAACGAATGTCTGAAACGAACCAGAGATCTACCTCGGAAGTTCCGACCTTTTGTTTTATTACTGTACCCGAACTGAAATAAACGTTAGAATATCCAGAGTATGTTTCCAAAAGAAAACTTAGTCGAATATTGTTACGATTTCGCCAACCCAAATGAAGATTATGTCAGTAAAAATGCGATGAAACTTGACTACATAGCTACACGATGAAAATCTAACGGCCCGTCTAGTGGATATCGGACTTACTCGATATATGTTGAGTCGAATGTCGGAAAACTCTGGTGTCTGTCGGTGAAAATGTGGCTAAATTTTCACAAAGTTTTTCAGTTATTCGTCTTATTGTATTACATTTCTTTGCAAATTCTTCATATTTTATGCAATAATAGCGTCAATTCACGTTTTTTCGGTCGTTAACATTCTCAGAGGCCCACAAAATGGGTTATCGCCCTCGACCTTCGGTCTCAGGCGATAACGCATTTTTTGGGCCTCTGAGAATGTTAACGACCTCAAAAACGTGAATTAATCCTATAGTATTGTTCTTTATAATCTGTAAAGCTATATAATTATTATAATCAGGGATGACAACTTCTTCCCCCCCCCCCCCCACATGCTATGGCGGCCATCTTTGTATGTATCCGCACAAACTTACGAAAACGGCGGCCATATCAGGCTGATAATCTCAGAAGATATTCTATTGAAGCGCCAAGCATGGACACTTCTTCTGCCCTTTGTCACCTAAAACGGCGGCCATCCGCATAAGTTTGTACACACACAAACTTACGAAGAGGGTCGCCATATCAGGCGGATAAACTCAGAATTTAGTCTATCTACTTACCACAACACCCACATGATAATAGAAACTTTCAGTATAGTTTTATTCTTTATGATCTGTAGTGCCGTATATTTAGGGATGGCAACTTCTTCCTCCTTTTCTCCCGGCATGGCAGCAGTTTCAACGAGTTTGTAGCCATTGGCTTCTGTGGAAAAGAAAATGTGTGTAGGTGTGCCATTATTTAAAAAAATAAATTATATGATGTCATCTATTCCAAGCACAAATTACTTCTTGAATCGTATATTTGAAAGATAACGTTTGCAAATTTGGTACTAAGTCTTGACTTGTCGAGGAGCCAAAGTGGCACTTCGCTAACCACCAAAAATGGCACAGTCTCAACTTTTAGCGAAGTTTTGTTATTTGAATTATTGCGTCACCATATTTGAAAGGAAGCACTAAGTAGACACATTCGAGAGTCATGGTTGCCATGGCAAGGAAATTCATCGTTGCTCGCAGTATACACAATTGATGGCATTTTTACCAAAATATCTTTTTAATAATTAGGCCATATAAAGGAATACCCTAGTCAATTTTCTTTTGTCACGGACGAAGACCGAAGTTGCACGAAGTGTTAATCCATTACCAGACGGCAAAATTCTGGACTGTTCCAATTATAAAGATGATGCAGACGACAATTTCAAGTTGATGAAAATGTAGAATTCTTTAAATCTTTTATTAGAAAACATTTTGGAAATTGAAGAAATTGCTTGTGCCAAGCAATTTCTTCATTTTCAACAATGTTTTCCCACACTTTTTCTTAAGATGGAGTCAAAGGACGCCAGTGTGCAGTAATTGGTTAAATAGATAATGATGGATGTAATACCTTAAGTATTTCATCGCAATTCACCTTACCTGATACTTCGTCCTTCTTCGTTTTGTGATCAACTACATCCGCCAGTCCCGACTTTCTGATGATGACATCATAGTCCAACTTGTTCCATTTACAAGCATTCTTGATGATAGCCTTAGCTCGCTCTATCTGACCGTTTGCTATAACCCATCGTAGAGATTCGTCTAGCATCCTTTGAAGAATAGTTTAATGTTTGTCATTAATCATACAGGCCAGACTCCGTGTATGTGAAAATTGTATGCACGTAGAGGGGGGGGGGGGGGGGGGGGTGCGAAAGATTTTAGGTTGAATAAACTGCGCATTGGTGAAACGAATTATTTCGATCTTACCCCTTGAATGATATCCCCAAATTACTAAAGCTAGACAAATATTGGTGTGGATACATGTAGCACTCCCCGTTTCTTAAGACTTTGGTATTTTTCAGTGTAATGTTGTGTGCAATCTTGTAACTTAAGCAGTTTTACAACTGCTTATACTGAATTCTGAGCAGTTTTATTAACTACCTGAGCAGTTTCAAAACTGCTCAAGCAATCTCAAGACTCCTTATGCATGTGTTCAGTGTGTCATGCAGAACCATCCAGACGAATATTTTTCATTTAAATATTGATACATAAATCAAACAACGACGCTAAAAAATCATTTTACGACTTAATTTTGATTTTTCATCGATTTTCTTCTGATATGCCAAATGAAAACTGCGTAAATCAGATTATCCAAGCTGCACTGTGGAAATAGAATATTGAAACAATAAAGGTTCTGTTCCATTTTACCCATTCTCTCACATTGACGCTTTTTGACGCCCGTGAAGAGATGACTTGGGACAACATCGGAAAATGAAGAAATTACTTGCAACGAACGTTTTCTTCGTTTCCCACGATGTTTTCTGTCCCATAAGACCAACTTCTTGGTTGTTCACGTAAGGTTGTCGTGCACAAAGTCTTTGAATTTTGACCATTCTAAAAATGTTCCGTCTGGTAATGGGTTAATGACGAAAGTATAAGTCTCCGGTACACCAACTCACGGAAATTTTGATTTTACGGTGGCGGATCAAGAGGGGGTTCGAGGGCATAAACGAGATCCTCTTTGTAGCTTGATTATTTCATTTTCATGTAGAAATACAGTCCAAATTGTGCAATACTAGTAAAACGAACCCCCTTAAGGCTTTATGACCATGAGGCCATTTCATTTCAATTTTCTTTTTTGTCAGATATTACAGGATTAAACTCACCACCACTGGAATATAGACCAAGCACTCATCAGCGCGTATGTGATCTGCACATACCGCCACGACACATCACGGAGAGCATAAGCTATCGGTGCCATCACACATATAGCCGTGGTCCACATGCCGAGTGCCAGGCTCTCCTCGTAGGATCGAACCTCGGTCGGTAAGCTCTCCAATGCCAGAGTTGTGCCAGATAACGCTCCCTGAATAAGAAACAATCTATTATTTCTTAGGTTCGAGCCTCGGTCGGGAGGCTTTCTAGTGCAAGGGTTGTGCCTGATAACGCACCCTGAAATAGTTCGTTTAACAGAATTAGATCTACTTTCATTGAGGTTTTGCTTAGCGATGTCATTTTGACAGGTCTAATGCTGTCGTGCCAAAAACAGAGAATGACAAATGTGGTTGGTATAAAATGTAGGCCTAATTGCTAACACCTATCTGCAAAGATCACTTAAAATGAACCAGTCAGATGGATTTTCTCTCCCTTTGAAGACTTGTTGTTTTATTTTCGCATAACTATTTCTAAAGCTTTCGATTTAATAACCAGTATTGGGGGTTCTTCTATCAGTCTATACATCAATATCTGCCTAGTTAGTCAAAAGTGGTTTCGATTCATGATCATGCATTTATTATTATGTCCAGCCTCGTCATGATAAATTCTCCCAACCTAACCATGCAGATAACATTGTTAATGTAACATATTGCCATATTATCATAGTATAAGATTGAGTTTATTGCGTATATTTAAAACGTGGTTATGAATAAAGCGAAATTAATTTTGACTGAATTTAGAGAGTCCAAAGCTATATAACGACTAAATACGAGATCAGTCATAGATGATTCGATTGCTGCCGTTAATTTAAGCATATTGGTCTACAGCTAAAAGGGTTTCCATTCGCTTCCCAGATGCTAATTTTTCATGTGTGTAAATTGTTCTTTGTGAACAGCCGAATGAGAGACGACAATGTTCACAAGAAATGCAGCTTATTTTTTTCCTTCTGAAAAATGGAACGTTCCTAAATGTTTCCGTTTGGGACTAGCTAGTGATCTGTTAATTATAGATAATAACAATTAATGAATAAAAGAAAAAAAATATTGAAGGCCCAAGTATAGACGGTTGGTCAACCTATACCTACCTGTGAGACTGCACCTGTCAGAATCCTCAGCACCAAGAACACGAAGTAGTTCGGACTAAACGCTGTTACCAGGACAATAATAAACAAGGAAACATGGCTCAACACCATTACTGGCTTACGACCGTATTTATCTGAAGACAGAACAGTAGCCAATGTCCACGGTGGATAATCAAGGGATACAACAATTTCAAAATTTCTTCAATAAGTTTGTTATTACTTGACCAATTTGAATTCGGTTTGAAGTAGAGAAGGTGGACAGACGTCACGCATCAGATGGACGTGGTGGATTTTTTTTAAAAATCACCTAATAAAAAACTTATTGAAGATCAACTAATTTTTTTCAAAAATACACCACGTCCAGCTTATTTCTGGCATTTTCCCACCTTCTCTGCTTCAAGCCGAATTCAAATTGGTCTAGTATTTTAAAACAACAACATTGAAGATTTTCTTAAATTCTGAATCACGTGATAATCCACCGCCCAATGTCGATGTCAAGTCAAGTGCATTCTATGGCATATCATGAAAAATATGTGACCCGTCACGCTAAAAGGGACCTTATCAGAAGTAAAAACATCCACATTTTGACAAACTTGTCTGACTCAGCACATGTCAACCAGATACTGTATGCAAAAATGAACATTATAGTAAGCTAGGGGAAACATTCCAGATATAGAAAATTACACACAAGTTAAAAATGTCGGCCCTAGTCTGGCTGCGCGGACTGCGCAGACTGACTAAGGTCGATATTTTTCTCACATCCGACAAGGTCCCTTTTAGCGTGACGGGTCACATATTTATGAATTCGCATAATACGAGGGACGTTCAATTAATTTTGGAACTGGGGTTATATAAGCCAAAGTTATGTCGCAATTCAATTTTAAGTTTCTTCAATCCTTCGAAGTAATCCTCTTTGACACCTGCACACTTCTTAAGTTTTGAGATCCATTACTTATATGCCAATAAATTGGCCTCTTTTGGAACACCCCGCAGACACTGGAAAATTACACTGCATATGGAACATGAATGCCTATACCGACGACCAGAAGTTTTTTCTTCATCATTGGGAGCACAAAAAAGCCACACGGGCTTAAGCCCGGCTATAAGGTTGGATGAAGACGCTGTGCAGCATGTGTCTCTTTCAGGAAGTCTTGGACAAGATCATACCTGTGGACAGCTCCGTTGTCACGGATTTGGTACATGCATCTTTAACCGGTCCTAAGCCTGCTCTTAACTTGACATTTCTTTACTTTCGCCGACATACATTTCTTGTATGAATGACCGGCGATAGCTGTACTATTTGAAACAGTAATTTGAACAATACATCCGTTGCATTTGAAAATTACCGCGTACAAAACTTTTGCCGCGCTTTTAATTTTTTGGCTTTTACGGACCTTGTCTGATCTTTTTGCAGCCATTGCTTGCTAATGTCACGCCATTGGTTCTTGTAGTGGTAGTTTATTGTTCAACCATATGTATAAAGCCCAGAAAGCCCACATTTGTTGCATTCATTGCATTATTTCAAAATATATTTTGCAAAGTGGCTCTCTGTCCTTTAGGCAGTAGGTGGGGGACCCAATGGGCATAAACCTTTCTGTGTTTCAACCCTTTCGTCAAAATCGTATAACATGCCCCCGATGACAAACCAACTTTATCTGCTAGTTATTGCACATTGAACCATGCGTCTTGTTCGGTCATGTCGGAATCTACAGCAACATTTGCTTTGGTACTAGCTCTACCCGGGTTGCCTGAGAGGGGGCATCATTCAGGCCAATTTTACCAGTTGTAATTTTTATCATCTTCCTAAAAACTGACGTATATTCAACGTTCGAATGTCCACAAATCTGATATAGTTCATTATATACATGTGATGTAGATATTTCAAAGCCTATGCGACCTTTAATGTAGACCCGTACATCCTACTTCAGTTCGTTTTCCATTTTGCGCACAGCGAAATAGCCAATGTATATGACTGAACCAACTTAAACGTTCAATAACTTTTGAATGAGTCAACGAATTTGTCTCAAATTTTGACCAATTGTAGACAGTAACTTTCCCGTCAAATAGCTGCAAGCATCACTAGTTTTTATAGAACCATGATTTATGGTGGACCATTAGTACCACTTTTAATTGAACGCCCCTCGTATGACAGCAATAGATATGGGTTTTGAACAAGAAATGATAACGTGTTTTCGGTACTTTTACAATACCGTGCCTAATTACTGATACATACATGTATTTCGACTTTTTTTTACAGTAAAATTTGTTCAGGGAATTGTAATCATTGGTTAGATATACCAGCTTTAAAAGTAACCAGTGAATGCCTTTGTCTTATTCATATTAAAGTGACATTTCACATTTTTTTCATTTTTCAAAAGTATGTCTTGATGCAAAGATTGTCAGATTCTAATGCGTAGAAATGCTATCAGTTTTTTGAAGTTGTTATTTATAAGCGAAAAACATGCTTTTAAAGTTTAAAACAGAAATGACAAATTCTATATACATCTGAACTGTTGTCCACAACAACTTGTTTAATTTTAGCACAAAAATATTTATTTCTCGTAAATGGTTCAATAGTTTGGCTTGAACTTTTCAGAATTTTCATAAGAAAACATGCTCTTTCAGATAGAATAAAAGTAAAATTTATGTAAGAATGATTGTGAAATGTCACTTTAAGCTGAATATGAAGATTTTTTTCAGATGTCGTATTTGCTTTCGTACAAAATGCGACCATCATGCAAAGGATATTACCTGACAATGTTGGACAGACGAATGCTCCTAACATCATACCGACAATCAACAAAGACTGTGTCAGTTCTGCATACTCGGCATTCTCACACACAAAATCCCACTGAAACAAAAATGGAATAATAAAGACAGACGATACGCTATATGTCAAGTGAAATTGGATATCATGTTGTGAATTAGAATTTTCTCTGTCCAGCAGGAATGATTCCTTTGAGTATGCACCTTAGATTATGTTTGACACACACACAGTCGAAAGTGCGGCGACACATCTGCGATATGTATTTGGCTTTAATGTCACTAAAACCTTTGTTTAGGTCTGAGGCTTTTTGCTTTTCAAACTTGTAGTGTGTAGGTCTGCAGGTCTGGGGATTTTGAATGACACTTTTGAGAAAAAATGTACGTCTTAAGGTATTTGACCCATCATTAAAATCTCCACATTCTAGGCATGGGACATGCATCAAATTACAGACTCTTGTAAATACACTTCAAATAAGTTGATTCACCGTGCCGGATTTCGAGATTATGCTTCAAGAAGAAAATAAGTTACAAATATCTTTTTACTCTATATTCATATGCAAGGGAGGTAATTTATAACATTTTTGTAAAATATTTCCATAATTATGCATTAATTCAAAATTCTAAACCGTTCAAAAGGCTTATGTTTGTATTTGGAATGGAAACATAACACAGTTTAGGATTTAGATCTACTGGCACTTTTCAAATTTCGCCTCTGACGTTTTGGTGCTATACGTTAACACAAATTACCGTTCTAATTTCACTTATAAGTAGCGTGTCTTTACCTCGGTAACGAAGGACTGTTTTATCGGTATATCGTAGTCCCATCCATGTATACACGGTGTTTCCGTGACGTCAATTCCACCGGAAGTGTTTGTATAAGTTTTAATGGCACACTCTCCATATTCTACCCGGGTAAAGTTAGCGTCACCTAGTGTTCCGGTAATGTTGTCTGGCTTCTTGCATTGGTAGTTCGGCCTGTAACCTACAGACAATAAGTCTTGTATTTATATTCAGAACATTAATGTAATCCAAACAATATTACACATGATTGTATTCGGCAGTGTTTATGTTACGAATAGTTGATATATTGGACTATTATATAAATAGGCGAACAATCGCGCAAGATGTATATGCCATTTAATTATGATTAAAGATAATTATGCAGTTCTTTTACATAGAAACTCTCAGGCTTTCGGACGGATTTACTAAATTTACTAAGACAACGTGACGCGACAAATTTGTGCAGGGGAAATACATCTTGGTCGCCAAATAACATAATTGTTACCAATCATGATGTAGCGGAGCGTCGGACGAGTTCGGAAAATATGTCAAATATAAAGCTATATACGTACCTATAAATACGATCGTGAGTTGATGTATTACCCAGGACACACATATAAACATATAAGAGGAGACCTGTTTCCATGTGTAGCACTTCCAGGTACCCAGGTCTCGCCAGATCTGATCCACGTCTATGTTTTCTACACGCATGGTGAACTGTTTTTGGTTTATGGCTACAAAATCGCACGGTTTGTTATGGACATATTCAGCTACAGATTTAAATGATTCTGCCTTTGCATTAACAACAGTAGGCATATCGGTTTAACAAAATCACACTAGATAATCACGTGATACAAAAATTTCAGAATATCATTCAACAATTTGTTAATACGGGACCGATTTGAATTCGCTTTGAGGCAGAGAATGTGGGAAAACGCAAGAGATAAGCTGGAGGTAGTGAATTTTTTTTTTAAAAGGTCAGCTCATTAAAAAGTTATTGAAGACCAACCAAAATTTTTGGTAGATCTTCTAACTTTTTATCAGCTGACTATTGAAAAATCCTTCATGTCCGTCTAATGCGTGACGTCTGTCCGCCTTCACTGCTCCAAACCGAATTCAAATCGGTTCTGTATTAAGACAGATATTGACGATTTTCTCACATTGTTGTATCACGTGATTATCCACCCTGAAAATACTGCCTGCAGAGATGGCAACCGTTAAAGCCAATATTTACTTGCTCACATATAAAAGACATCAGACAAAATCAAAAGCATTGTGTTCAACACAAGTTAAGTGTAATTTGCATTATTTCCATGACAATGCGACCATGATGTGCGAGGGATACTTGAATCGACCTTGACATTTGAGGCTTTGGTAATAAAAATAATCCTAATTACATACATTTTGAAAAGTAGAAAACCCAAAGGTTCCGTGAATATGACTTTGACATTTGATCAAACATACGATTGAGTTGTGCATTGCATTACCTAAGGCCAAAAAGGAAAAGAACTGTAGCTTGATTTACTCTAACAACCATAGAATTATCTGCCCTTGAATGTTAAAAATGGCCGTTTTGACTTTGTTTTTCATTATCTATCAAGGTCCAGTTCTGTGAGTTTCCCATAAATGTTACTAAAATATAAATTGTGGATAAGGTTAGGTTAGACACAGACTTGATTTAGAAGGTCTAAATGAAATTCATTCAAATTTTCCTTGGACAGAAATGATCTACCCATGCCGGTTGACAAATCCACACGATATTTGTTGAATATATTTTCACCGGATATTACTCGTATGTTCGACATTCTAGCATGGGTACTTTTAAGTTACAGTACCAATACAGAAAGGTAGATATATTTCAGCCAGGATCCGAAAAATGTCCCTTTTTGAGCCCAACATGGTAACAGGATCCAGATCATCCTGCGTACATAGACACAGACTGATCAAGAACCATGTTGTTCTTCAATAGTTTCTTCACGACCTGCGGCAGCCGTCAGAAGAAAGCAACATAGATCCTTTCCAGACTCAACTTATACACAGCCATATTGTGAAACATGGCTGCCTCGAATGCTCTTATGGACATTTTTTCCAGATCCTGGCCCATTTTAAATGAATGTGTATAATTTCGAGATCTGCAGCAGTCTGTCGTTTTGGGATTTCCTGCAAGTGAGTTGTTCTAAGATGATTCATGCATTTTAGCATAATTTTGATGTATACTGACGACCATAAGAAACGCCTCAGTCCTATTAAATATCCGATTTTTCAGTATATTTTATTTGAAATTACAAAAACTCATTTCCATCTGTAAATTTGATTATCTGGTGTTGAAAAATGATTGTAAAGTAATTATCAAATTGTTACAGTTTAGAAATATAGCACATTTAAACAGAGCGGTATCAGAATTTCCATTTAAAAATCAGTTGCACGTGGTTAAAACTTTACTTTCGACAATAACAGGTGCCGTGAAACGTGTTATTTGGCGTTCAAAGTTAGCGAATACTACATGCGACGTCGAGCCCAACGTCATAAACATGAAACGCATATGACGTTGACGTGAGAAATCTTCTCATATAACAGGCGTTATCCGAGGTCTATCTGACTTTTGCCGATTGGCAAATGTTTCTATCACTCTAACTCGTCGTCTAAGAAGCCTAATTGTGCAATGCAAGACGCCAAAACGTCCGACGGCTTGTTTTTTTTGTTTTCCGTATTCAAAAATGGCTCATATACGAGCTCTATTTTCCGAACAATGTATCTGTTTCAAACGTTACTTGAAACAACGTAAAATGCAATGAAACACTTATTTGGCCACCACAGTAATCGACTACTCAACACAACGTCGATCCCAACGTCACAAACCTGAAACGTACATGACGTTGACGTTAGGACTTTTCTCGTTTTAAAGGCGTTACACGAGATCCAGTTGAGCGTGGCCGGTCGATAAACGTTCGCGAAACTCAAACGCGTCGATCAAGACTCCGAATCGAGACACACGATGTGTTAAGCTGTCTGGCGACTTGTTTGCGTATTTCTCGCATTCGAAAATGGCCATATCGTGAGCTCCCTTTTCATAATTTAGCCATTGCATCCTTTAATACGGATGTTTGATAAGAAAATCTTTGAATTCCTGATTGCCTATCCACTAACACATGTTACTGTGTAAAATGAGACCAATTTCATCAAATGACAAATAAACACGAAGCGCACGTAGAAAACGTGACCAGTCACCGGAAATGAGCATCATGATGCATAGAAACGCATATTTGTTCATTTGACGTAACTGTTGGTCAAAAATATTATATACAGCATATATTTCACTAATATTGTAATAAGCTTAAGGAAAATAATGACATATTTCACTGAGGCGTTTCTAATGGCAGTCAGTATATTTTAATTTCTTATTGTAGAGAATACCACTTACTAAAATAATATAGATATCACCGAATCATCACACTATCTATGTCCCAATGTCCTGTTAACCGTCCAATTCATTTTCAGGCATAAATTGTCTTGCTAATGTGACCTCATGAATACGTTAAACTTTTTATAGACGTGACCATCTTTTGGATTTGTCATTTGATTAAGGTATTCTATCCATCATTAGATACCAATTATTCGTGAAACTTCTAGCATCATCGGTGGCAACGGAAATTGACGAGGATGTTCCTCGTCAATTTCCGTTGCCATGGATGACGCCTGGAAATTGATGAGTGTATACCATCGTCAATTTCCGTGGCTGCAGATGAGCCCGTGGCTGCACGAAGTGTTTGGTATCTATAGCGAAAGGCGTCAATCCTAGACGGCATGTGTTACAAATTGGAGCAGTCTCGATGAGACGATTTCAACGAGTACCCACAATAAAGGGTTTGATTAAATATAAATGAAATTTTGCTACTTGAATTAAAAGCCTTTGCATCGTCATTTCTCTAACTCTGATTACGGATGTTTTCTAGCACATCAATGTCAAAGACGCATTTTGCAGTGATTTGATTATTTTACTGCATGTCTGGGCATAAAGTATACCGACTGCACGTATGTAAACCTATGGCATATCATCGGTGTTATTGCAAAACCTCGTAACTTCAGCTTGATAAAAGCTGGAGTTACTATGTTTTGCAATAACACCGACAAAATAATTCCCCATATTACTTCCACGACAAGGTCAAGTCATCTACACCCTTGTCATGCTTAATAAATCGTCGCTTTTCAACGAAAACCTTGTAACTGCAGCTTGTTTAAGATGCATGTACGATTTTTCATTGAAAAGAGACGAAATACTTTAGATCTACCAAACAACAAATTTTTCGACATGTCCATATCGAAAGTCATTACAGAAAACAATAGAGGCCTATAATGGTGGGTGATTTATAAATGGCTTGGTTGCCATAATGACGGTGAGAAATCACGTGCCACAAAGACTTCAGAAAATATTCTACAACTATGTTAACACCTGACCAGTTAATCCAGTTTTCTATGATGAAATTCGCTCTTTGATATGTTGATGTCGCTCATTTACATCAGAGCGCACAACCATTCAAAAACAAAGAAAAGTTCGACACAATTTATGGCGCTTTGTTCACCGTCCGATCTTAAGGGGGAATGCTCCAGTTTCCTAATTTTTTTTCCCAATAATAGAATTTATTTATATTTTGTATATTGAAATTACATGTTACTACCAATTGAAAAATAAAATAAATATGGATGGTCAGCGATCTTGTTTGAATTTTATAGGCATTCGTATCACATAACCCTACATCGAAAAAATGTACAATTTCTTGCAACTGTCCAAGGTCAGTAACATGCTAATAAAATACTGTATATCATTCGTTTAGTCCCGAAAACGGATTTAAAGTAATGTCTTACATTTAATAAGAACAGAAAACCCAAAATATATGCTATTATAAACGCGTAAGTGTATAAAACAGCATGCTCACGTGTTCGATTAGATCAGTGAAGCTGGAGAGATTTATGTCAAAATTTGCATATTTTTGGAAATATTTCGAGTTCTACATAATAGAATTTGATAAAACTCCCTCATTGTATTAAGCAACATGCCCTGGTAATAATTCAAAAAGAAAATGTATAGGTCAGCGCTCTTATTAGTGAATTACAGCATTTTTTTATCAGGTACGTGTGAATAAAATGACGCAAAACTGTGGTAACTGTATACACACTTACGACTGTCTTGCTCTAAATAATCGATTTCCGTCTTGAGGAAATCAGTTTCGCATAATAAATACACTTTTACCGTCGAAAATGGTAAATTGTAATGATGTGTATATTATTGAAAATATGGTAGCGAAACATATTGGTACGAAACATTAAATTTACTACAGTAATGACCGAGTGTTCCGAAAAACTGGAGCATTCCCCCTTAAACGATATCCTTAAAACGCCTTATGATACCGATCAATGAACCATTTATTGTCATGCCTGGTGAAAAACTTAAGACCAAAGAGAATTCCTAAAATGTTTATAGGCAATGTTTTGCAACAACCCTCACATGAACAGCCATCGTTTACAATGACCTTCTTTCCTTTGTTTTTGAATGGTAGTGCACTCTGATGTAAATAGCGAAATCCAAATATCAAGGAGCGAATTTGACTCGGATTACTGACCAATTAGAATTCAGTTTGAGAAGGAGAGGAGAAGTTGGGAAATATCAGGAGTTACCATAGATGGATGATGTAGACAATTTAAAAATCAGCCGATAAAAAGTTATTGACAACAAACCAAATTTTTAGTTGGTCCTCCAATAACTTTTTTTCAACTGATGTCTAAAAGATCCTGTGTGTTCAGGAAATCCCAGGCATTCTGCTTTAAATAAACTTTAGTCTAATCGATCATATATTAACATAAAAAAGGAGAAAAAATCGACGCGTTATGAGCATTGAATTGTGGTAGCTGCCTCCACTGGAGGCAATCTTGTCACTTTGATACGAGGGTATACCTCATGATTAATGACCTGGCACAGCAACCTGTGCTAATCGAATGGAGTGCTCTGCCAGGTCAATTCTCGTCCGCTATATATACCGTACTCTTTCGAAATCTACTTAGACCAGTCAAGGATGGAATTAGTCATGGTGGATAATCACGTGATACACAAATTTAAGAAAATATTCAATAACTTTGTTAATATTGGACCGATTTGAATTTGGTTTGAAGAAGAAAAGGTGGACAGGCGCCACGCATTAGATGAATGTGTTGCTTTATTTAAAAAAATCAGCTGATACAAAAAGTTGTTGAAGATCAACCAAAATTTTGGTTGATCTTCAATAACTTTTTTATCAGCTGATATTTCAAAAATCTACTACGCCCAGCTAATCCCTGGCATGATCCTGCCTTCTCTGCTTCAAATTGATCCCATATTAAGGTTCCGGAACTGTAATGGCTGTAACTTTATAATGATTAAGCTGCACTACAAATATGCCTGATAGTGTTTAATATCATGTATCAATTATATGTATGGCAAAACTCAAATTAAAATGTTATGATGCGAATGGTAAATAATCAGTTAAAAATTCTGATAAGAAAATAATGCATTATGTGATTTATCTCCCCTTATGATATCACTTTTAGTGAATTATCTGCCCTTGACTCACGGAAAAATAAGTTTTCACAAATTTTGTGTGGTAAACGAACTATTTTATTGTATGTGATGGAGCAAAACAATAATTTGCAACTTTCTACCATTTGAATAATTCGAAAATTTACCTTATTTTGAAAATGTTGACAAAAAAGATATTTTCTCATTGACTGCAATGCAAACTTTAAAGCCATTTATCTCCCCTTTGGATTTACAAATTTCAAAAAGTAAGATGGTAAAATATTTTTATCTATCAATGTCTACAACATATCCGACTTTCAAAGAGATCTATACGCTAGAAGTGTGTGTACAAAATATTGCCATTGCAGTTCCGGAACCTTAACAAAATTATTGAAGATTCTCTGAAATTCTGAGTCACGTGATTATCCACCGTGTTAGTGGGGATCGAGGGTCCGGATGTTCAGCATTTTCTCCTTCTCGCTGGGCTAAAATGTGCACATATTCTTTCTTCGTTGTAACCAATTTTGTCATCTGCACTAGCTGTCAACCTGTACTGCCCTAAATATTGCTTGGGAAGGAGATAAGGTCTTCTAAAGACGAGATGTCAATTTACATAAAAACAACAACAAAACAGAGAAATATAAGTATACTAGTTCATTAGTCAAGTTGGAAAGATGCGGCATGGATCATTTATTTGAGCCATGACCCGGAGAAAGGATCCTAATGACAGAGCCACAGATAAGATGGGATGAAGGCATTCTAAATCTGTTATTTCAGATCCAAACCCCATCCTCCCGACAACACATGCTTTGATGAACAATAAATATATTGCACTTTTAAAAGCCAATGCTACTCCTCTTATCTGTAGCTCTGTTTGCTGATAGGCCTACTTATAACGGGGAAAATGATTGAAATAAAATTAAGCTAGCTTTTTTGTAAGTATTTTCATTTACTACAAGTGTTTGTATGCTATTTCTGCTGACAAGCCACGTTTTTATTAATCTTACGATGTCCATTTTCTGCCATTTTTCTCTCAGAATGTATATTTCCTTTAATCATCATGAAAAACATTAAAGGGCATAACCGTTCATGAAAATGCAAAATTTGTCCTCTTGGGAGGCTACATGGCATTACTAAAATGGGGCCTTTGTGAAAAAGCAAAACACATTTTGCGTAAATATGGCATTGATGATGACAAAGGTTTTCACATTCAGAATTACTGAGGTACATTGTAATAAGGTTATCCTGGGTAATTCATAGTATAAAAAGAATTGAAATAAAATGAGGAATTGCTAGATAGGCTATTAGCATTGCCTTTGTATTCGTTCAATGTCTTTTGTGTGTGTGTGTGGGGGGGGGGGGGTTTATGAACTAGTCATCGAATGAGAAGCCATCGTCGTTATCCTCTACATCATAATATCCATCGAGGTCAAGGTCATCATCCCCAAGGTCACGTGACGGCATCTCAAGGTCATCTGTTTGGATCAGCGCGGGGTCAAGTGCGAGGTCATCTGAACTCAATTTGTAATCCGATTCAGCATCGATGTCTAATCCAGACTCGGTTGGTTCAGGTAGTTTGAAACAGCCCCAGTTGTGTACCACTGTGTAGCGTTTACCCTGCAAAAACATTTTGGAATACCTTAAAGTGACATTTCAGATTTTTTTCATAAATTTCACTTTCATGTTTATCTAAAAGAGCATATTTTCTTTTGAAAATTCTGAAAATTTCAGCCAAAATATTGCGCCGTTTACGAGAAATATATATTTGTGTGTTAAAATTAAACAAATTGTTGTCCACAACAGTTCAGATGTATATATAATTTGTCGTTTCTGTCTCAACTTTACAGGCGTGTTTATCGCTTATCATCAACAACTTAAAAAAACTGATAGGATTTATACCCATTAGAATAACCCATCTTGGCATCAAGACATACTGTAAAAAATTGAAATGAAGATGAAATGTCTCTTTAACTTAAAATTATCTTACCCTTTCCAAATGAGAACAAAACTAGTCGGTAAAAGGAGCTACAGACAGCAAAACGCATGTTAAGGTAGTCTACCCAGAATGAAATTTTACGCGACCTCGCATTTTTACGGGCGACGTTTTTTAAGCCTTTCCCAAACAACATATTTTTAGGGTGATCAACTTCAAAAACTGCTACAAATGTCAAAATGGATGTTATTAAAGATGGAATTCGAGAAAATATGGCACAGAAAATATTGAGACAAAAGGAGAAACTGCTGGTTATCAGCAGTTTCTTCTTTTGTCTCAATGTTTTCCAAAGCCTTTTCTATTAGGGACGTCAAAACCAGGTCTTGTTTGGGAAAGGGTTAAAAAAATTCGGCGATGGAAAGTATCCGTTTAAACATCGGATTCGTTGCAAGTATTTACGACGTCGTCCGAAAAATTCTGACGTCGCGTGAATCTCATTAAAGATATACTGCCTTAAATTCTGTCCATTTTAACACAGAAATGGAGCAAATGAAGAAAATGTTGTTTTTCAACATTTGGTTCTTTTCCGTCTGTGTTTTCAAAAGCATTCCTCAACTTGGTTATACACAATCAGACATGTGCGAATCAGTAATCACTTCATTTTCAAACGGACAGATTTACAGATGGACTCTTACGCTCTTCTCGAGAATATGGAAATATCCATGGATACTAATACACGCACGTACGACGTCTACGATAGTTAATATTGGGTGACTGAATATTATGTGTGAATTAGCCGTATCATAGATAGACAGATGTATCGACAGACAGCCAGACTGACATACAGAGAAAAAATATTATATATGTAACTTTGCTAACCAGTATATGGAAGGATCCATGTATGCTAGCACACACACGACGTCTACGATAGTTCACATTTCGGATCACCAGACATATATCAGAACCAGTCAGCCACTTCGGGAATCCCGGGATCTTCTTACATTCTTCAATCTTGGGTGTTCTCACTAAACGAAAGAAACCAATGATTGATTAATTGATACATTGATTGATTATTTGATGAATTAATTGATGAATTAATTAAATGGTTAATTAATTATCCGGTTGTTTGAGAAGAGAAATACCAGAAACCAATGCAACGATCTAAGGTTCTTTCCTGAGTCAACAAAAAGTCTTTATTTTATTTTTTTAAAACAATTTCGGAATGAAGTCTCTTTTCATCATTGTAGAAACACACATGCCCTAGTCCAGTCAGGTTACTGCTGTTCTGTGTAGCAAATCTAAAATTGTTCAAAGTCCATATTCAAGGTAAAGTGAGGCATAAACAATGAAAAATAACTACATAATGTTTAAACCACCTTAAGGTTACTAAAATATTGATTAGACTAGTGAATTATGACTGTGAAACGTGTTTTTATTCCAATGGCAAGCGTGTCGGCCATCTTGCTTTTGTCTAGGATTGTTGGATTTGGTTGGATTAAAGTAAAACAAGGTAAATTTTTATTTCAAAATTATACTGAAGGGAAAAACAATTGATTTATCTTTCTGTCCATACCATTTTTAGATCATAAATTCGATTTTAGACGTAGTAGACTGAGGGCTAAACCTCCGACATTTTCGGCCATATGAAGTGTTATAGAAAAAATGGCGGATCTGATAAGACCTGACATTCACGACAAAGTTAAAATCTATGTCAGGGCTTATAAATAGGACTACTCACGGGATACTGTGGCGGCATAGACGTGCTGTTCATTTAAGGCGTAGATCAGCCTGGCAGTGTCGTGCTTGGGTAGCGCCCGCATACTGATGCAAGCTGTAAGTATACATGCCATATTACAAGGCCTTTCAACAAAAACCTCATAACTGCCGCTTGTTTCAAGCTGCAGTTACGAGGTTTTTGTTGAACAGCTAAGATTATTAAAACATCATGGAAAAGGGAACATGTTAAGACGAATATTAGCCTCAAAGGGCACAGGAAATGCGATTCTTGTGCTATACCTTTTCTCGTGTAGAACAAATCCGTTTTGCATCAATAAAACCTCAGTATTTCTCATTTTCCTTCAAGGTTTTCTGATTCCATATCTAGTAGGCTCGACAAGGGGGAGGTGGAACTGTTTGGGAAAGGGATTGCTATGATTTTTAAAATTTGGTGTGCGTAGTACAGGGCATAATTTCTTTTTTTTGTATTCTTTATTATCCCTTTGCCAGACAATGCTTTATTGAACAAAACGCCTATTTTGATCAACACCTATTTTATAAAATGCAGCATTTCAAAAAAAAAAAAAAAAAAAAAAAAAAAAAAAAAAAAAAAAATGGAGGAGTCTATTTTTGCCGTTTGTATAATTTTATATCAATGATATTTTTCTTATTCCCTCGAATTTCGAGTTTAACTCACTTTACAGAAACACACTCTCTCGTTCGACTTTCCCTTGTTCCACTCTTATGTATCACTGGTGGTGAACTCGGACAAAGCGAGGAACATTTTTCATGAACACAAGGTACAGATACTTCATTGCACATCCGGATTTTTGTAAACAATTCACATGGCATTTTGTTTTACTTCTGTTTCCGTCTTTTTTTAAAGGATGCACTCAAATGGAAGTTACTAAGGTATGTAGATATGATTTGTAATACGCATGAAAATATCAGTTTTATCGATCATTATTTTCAAATGGTATAAACGGATTTCAAGTGCACAAAGCGCATATTGAGATCATGTAGGTTGATCTTAATCGCCCGAACGAAATGGTACGATATCACTGTTTATGTTTATCTATTTGCATTGCAAGTAAACAAAAAAGACATATAAATGTACAAATAAAGGCTGTAAATGGCAGTTTTCGGTGTCATGTCATTGAAAATCATTGTGCGGTTTCTTCATGACAACGTTACAGCATGTTTGCGATGTTATCTTTTCCAGCTACGGTGTTTTATGAGAACATGTTTGATAAATTAATCGATTAAACTGGACTTAACGGCACATTTAAACATTTATTCGGTAATATCGCACTGATTTGAGCATCTAACCATAGATTTCCGGCATCAAATTCGAGCACCAGGTACTTGTTTCAATATATATCAATTTGTACTGCCTAACTCCCCTTTCAGATAAATTACTGACAGGTGATGACAATTAGATGACATCATCATCATCATCATCATCATCATCATCATCATCATCATCATCATCATCATCATCATCATCATCATCATCATCATCATCATCATCATTATCATCATCATCATCATCATCATCATCATCATCATCATCATCATCATCATCATCATCATCATCATCATCATCATCATCATCATCATCATCATCATCATCATCATCATCATCATCATCATCATCATCATTTTTATCGTTACCTTGGAGTTTCACCGGTAAGATTTTCGTTATGCCTTCTTAAATTTGGTACAGGTGGAGAATAAGCTATTAAATGAGAACAAGATGGATCTTGATCAGACAGCGCACATGCAAAGTCTGATCTGGCTCCATGTTGGTCGCAAAAGCCTAAATGAACGTTTCCAGATCTATACTGTAATGTTTGTCATTACCATTATCACCATTTATTCTAAGGAGGATCCACTGTTTCACACATCCCAGGCCCGTACGAACAGGGGGACTCTGGAGCCACACCCCCCCCCCCCCCTCATAGTTGGCAAAAATGCCGAATTTTCATCATTTCACATTTAAAACTTATGGCAAATCTAATTTAGCCCCCCCCCCCCCCCCCCCCCAATATTAGACACTGGCCCAGACAGGGCCCATATGGAATTGCTTTCTACGGGCATGCATTCTAAAGTATACTAACGGGAAAAGTTAACTGTGTGCATTTCCTATTTAATTAACACCTTGACTGCATACGGTACATGAATAAAATTTTACAAATGCACATTTAATCTTTTACTTTCAATAATTGTCAATGTATTACTATACTTGTTATTACCGTAACAATTCCCGAAAGTGGATAAGGATAAGATTCGCGTTTACAAGACATTTTCGAGTGTGAACACCGTTGGTATTAATACATGTTATGCAATTGTCCTTAGAAAACAATAGATGCTGTCTAACCCATTGAAGGTAATGTTGTTAATAACATCGTAGCAAGACTATGGGTATCACAAGACGTCTGAAACGGATGGTCTAATCTGTTAATCAGCCTCTACTGCTGATAGAACTCAACTCAGGAAGCAATCTATCTGTAACGTTTGCCTTTTTCTGTCGATTTCACAGGTAGTCGTTCCGATAATGGTTGTCTTGTCGGAATGACGTCACGTGTAGACGTTGGATGTGTTGGAATCGTCTCAAAATTGTAGCATGGCAAGTAAATCGAAAACAGTCTAATTAATGGGGTAATTCGACTGTTTTCGATTTACTTGCCATGCTTCAATATCTTGTATTTATTTCGGTACATTTATGAATAATCCTAAAATTGGCGACCATTTGCATTAGACAAGTGGCTACTTTCTTATGACGGGGAGTATATTTGTGCTACTATGATTAAAAATCCAATTGTTTCAATATTTTAGATTTCTTAAAGATAAAATGTTAAAAAAAGACGTCTCACTACATTTCTCCTGAAACAAAAGTTTACGTTCATGATCTGTTTTCATGACTTTATAACATCGCCGCCAAACAATACGACGTCGTTCCCACGTTTTGTGTAATTGACTTTGAAGTGCGTATATAGCAAACATTGAATCAAAAGAAGAATAGATCTATACTGAAAATAATTTGGCTCCTTTTTTCTTAATATCTTTCTTTCATATTTTCTTATTTAGTACACACATTTTAACTTCTCAACATATAAAATCAATGTATTTTGACATCTAGAGCAGTCAGCTAGACAAATTGGCGGACGGGTAGAAAAACGGACGGACGGGCAAACGAAGCACTATCTATATGGTGGTCATTACTGAAAGCCTTCTAATTGGGGGCTGCAATACCAGATAGGCCTATTGTTTTGGAAATGATTATTGTATACCATTAATTCGTCTTTGAAAAAGAATAAATTTTATCTACTATATATAGACCTCGTGACGTTTTTTTTTCGGACAAACACTAGTGCTTCGTCGGTGTAAATCTAAAACGTCACAAACTCAACTTTATTGAAGCTGTAGTTACGGGATTTTATAACAACACCTACGATTTATCCATATTTAACCAAAAACCCAATCTATTGTTAGGACAAAAGTCCTTGCAATTCGAACAGCCATTGAAAATGTTCACGGTATCATAAATAAACCGTACAAGTCCCCTTCAAAAAACGTTAACTACGATTTTCACATCACAAAAAAACTTCTACTCCAAGAATTAAAAAAAAAATAAATAAATAAATTATATAGGAAATTATGTATTTCTATATCCGATATTGCGCTAAAAGATTGTACCGTTCGCTTCTTATAGGTAATTGGACCTTGATTAGCTTGCACTTTTGTGCAACCTGATCTTGGTCTAATTATCTATATACTTTGGTAAAAAACTGTGACACAGACTATTACGTCGTTTATTTATATACCTCATGCCTGTACGTTATTGTTTGTTTTTTCCGCCAAATTGTAAATCAACGTTACGTACATGACGTCACGTTTGTTTACGTTTATTCATTAAAGATATTTCCTGAAGAAGGCATACGCCGAAACGTAGAAAATTACGTGTTGTTGTAGTTTTTGCTTAAATGATACTCCAAGAATTGTAATACCAACTTCAGAATCAGTCAGAGAAATAAAATAACAAAACTGACAATAGCCTCTAAGTGTCTCTCCGATTCGTCCATATTGTTTTGGGCGGATAAACACGTGCAAATCGTTGTGTACATGCTCAAACTACTAAAACTGGTTTTTAAACGCGCATTTAAACATGAAGTATCTGTACCTTGTGTTCATGAAAAATGTTCCTCGCTTTGTCCGAGTTCACCACCAGTGTGTATACTTACCTAAAAATCTCACTTTAATAAACAAAGCAAATCTGAAGGTTTTTGAATAGCAGCACCCAATCGTGCTTGGTTGTCCGTTCGGTCTGCACACTGGGCCACCAACATCGTCCTCTTCAACTACATAAAACAATGAAGAGAAAAGAGAAAGAAATAATTCTTTACAACCGCAGCAAATAACTTTAAACCCTTTCCCCGCTGTTCGCGTCATATTCCTGCTTTGACGAAAGATTTAGCAGGCGGTGAAGACTAAGATCAGCCTGCACAGACGTTCAGTCTGATCTTAGCATACAATACCTGCTTTCTTCTGAATAATTGTGGCAAAGTTTGACATTTGATATGTCCCTTAAATTGGAACCTTATTTGAAACTAAATTATTTAAAGTCAACAGGAGAAGGGTTAAAACATCAAAGAAGGATTTTGGACAAAAACTTCTCCTTCTCTTCACGACCTTTGGTACGAAAATCACAGAGAAGTTTATGATTCGTGATTAGTTATGTATCCGAACCTATTTGGGCGACGTCGTAAACATAAGCCGATGGAATGTTCCATCGTCGGATCTTTACGCCGTCGCCCGAATAATTCCGACGTCGCGTGAATCCCATTAGGGGCGGACTACTTTAAACAAAACGTAGTATTACGACTGATATGCCTAGCCAGTTTAAACTCGCTCATGTGCTATTTATGCTTCCGGGTAGAAAATGGTAGGCATACAATAAAAACAAAGAGTGAATAGGCCATATCATATTTAGCCACTAAAGAAATAATGATAAGAAAATACTTACATTGAAGCTGACTTGAAACATCACTTTCGTCCACAAAATTTGTGGAAAAGGCAGAAATTAAGGCCGGGACAAGCAAAGCGATCAAGATCAGCCTCATGGTTGGAGATATAGACGATGTCTGACTACTGAATTGTGTTTTAGGATGCGAACGCGGATTAAGGATATACTTGCTACTTATATAGTTATTGATTAACCCGTTCCCAAAAAATACATTGTTTGGATGTCCCAATTATTATAATCATATGGATGCTTTATATCTAGAGGTAAAAGAAGAAAATCCTGATTACCAGCATCTTCTCCTTCTCCCATAATGTTTTTTCATACGATCGCCCACATCACTAGGCTATATAATTTGCTGCGAAACAGAAACGACTAAATCTTGAAGAAATGTGTGTTTTTTTTAAAAGGGGGCTACGGATATACATGCAAGACCTCGTTATAAAGTCCATGATTGAAAAGGCATGGGAAAACATTTAGACAAAAAAGAAAATGCTGGTGTCCAGGATTTTCTCCTTTAGCTCAATATCTTCTGTTCTAAAGTATGCATAAATTCTATCTTTTCCAGCATCCATTTGGCGTCTGCAGCAACTTTCAGGTTGGAAAAAAAAACGTTTAACAAAGGTTTAACCCATTACCAAACGGCAAAATTTTAGACTGCTCCAAATTCAAAGATGTTGAATTTGAAAAGGATGATTTTTTTGCCATTTTGTACAGAAAACGTTGTGGGAAATGAAGAAATTGCTTGTCACAGACAATTTCTTCATTTTCCACAATGCTTTCCTGAGCCATTATCTTTTAGGGAGTCAAAAAGAGTCATTGTGTGGTAATGGGTTAACCCATTCCCAAACATCGACGCCTATTGACGCCCCAAAAGATAAAGGCTTTGGAAAACGTTGTGGACAAGCAATTTCTTCATTTCACACAATGTTAGATACCAGGAAAGACAAAAAATACAATCTCTTTAAATTGTTGTCTACAACATCTTTCAATTTGGACCACTCTAAAATTTTGCCGCCTGTTAAATGTTTAAAGACACTCTGGGCAACACCACGTGACTATGCTGGCGAAGCAGGATACACTTGTAATCTATATCGGATCTTGATCAAACCAGGACATTATGTGTAATTGAGATTCAATTGTCTTTTCCGAGCATGTTTAAGATATAACTAAAGATCCAATAATTAGGATATTGTTGCTATCAATTAAAATTTGTATTTATCAAATATCCATTATACCCCCCTCACACATACCTCGCGACCATACTGCGTCCTTACTGCGACCTTGCTACGACCCAGGACGCAGCACAGTCGTCATAGACGCAGCAGGGACGCAGCGAGGTCGTAGTAAGGACCCAAAGGACGCACAAAGTCGCAGACCGTCGGCGACTATTTTGAACATGCACAAAACAGTCGCAGAACCTCTGCGTTCTTACTACGTCCTGGTTAGGTCGTCGTGGGGTCTCAGTAGAGTCGCCATAGTCGCAGCAGCATCGTAGTAAGGACGTAATAAGAACGCAATAGACGTTGTACACTCGCACTAAGGACGCCGCAGAGTCGCCGATGAAATTACAAGAAATTGCTCATTTCACACTATATTGTCTACCAAAAAATACAAAAAACGTAATAATTCATTCACCTGAAAATGACGTCTGCAAAAATCTTTGAATTTGGACCAGTGTAATGTTTTGCCATTTGGTATATAGGCCAACTTTATTGATTACTTAATTTATCTGAATCCGCGACTGGGTCAACTTGTAGCACTTTAGAGGCCCCGCTCGTTTGCCTCGTCCGCCTCTCATCTTTGGAATAATATACTGAAAACAAGTGAAAACGCTACACTTACATTGCTTGTCATATTTCTTCTAAATACAGCAAGTAAAAAAATCAATCGACAGTGTTTCGAATTGTTCATTGACTTGGTTGTTCCATGCACTAAACGTTTTGTGGATCTTAATTACGGGGATGAAAAACGGACCCTTTTAATGTGACAGGGGTCCGTTTTTCAGGTGTACAATTTGAACGGAAATTTTACACAATTTAAACCTTCAGAAATCCAAGCAGAAGAATGCAAACCATGCCGAACTGCACGGAAAGGTAGTTCGACAAGTTACCAGTCAGGAAATGTAAAGAAGTTTGCATAAAATTGTTGCAGGGTTTAGAAAATGATGTTTGAAAAGCAGATATTTCATTATGTTCCAAAGCTTGATAATTTTACAACGTAATCTCCATAGGAAATTGAAATCGCAGTTGCATGGACATCTGGGAACAATCCTAGTCAAGGAAAGGGTTCAAAAATCCCCTGTAAGGCCTACTTGATGTTGCAAAAGAATTCAATCGAAAACCGTCATAAATTTGTGACTATCAAACATTTAAGTTCCCTATTTGTTTATATCAAAGGGAGGTAATTCGCAAAATTGACAGATAAGACCTTGATTTTAGAGCTTGCTACGAGAGATAAGTGAGATTTTAAATGGTTTTTTGGCAACCCGGATATGACCAATTCCGAAAAAGATTATGAAGAGTTTTCTGCGCATGCGCATATGTGGCATTTGATGAAATTAGCTCTAAGCGTATCAAGGGCTGTAACTCTGACGATAAAGGAGACATGGCAATGAAATTTCGACAAAACGATTGCTGAAAGCCTGGGAAAGAACGTCAAAATATATTTCATGCTATTAGTTCGATACTTTTCCAGAAATAAGAAATCTTGCAGTGTAGCGTTTTCACTTTTGTTCAGTATAAATGATTTAACTTTAAACTAATTAAATATACGCCTTCACTCGTTGAAGGTCATACTCAAAATGATATTTACTGGAAAAAAGTATTATTTTCATAGACGTAGCAAGGACGTAGTAGTGTCGTCTTACAGTCGCAGAACAGTCGCCGGACAAACGCAATAGTCGTCGTAGAGTCGCCGTAAGAACGCAAAGGACGTAGCACAGTCGCAGCTGGGTCGCCGATGATCGCCGTGGGGTCGCCGTAGGGTCGCCCTAGCGACGCAATACAGTCGCAGTGGAAACGCCATGGACGTAGAAGGGTCGTATCGAGGACGTACAGAAAAACAAACAGAACACAAGACTGTGGAGCCCCGGACCGTCGGCGAGAGAAATTTGGAAATTTGAAAGAAAACCAAACGAATTTCGAAAGAAAAATGCTATTTTACTAGTTTTCAGGTCGCAGTAAGGTCGCGAGCTATGTGTGAGGGGGGTATTACATTGCACGCTTTCAATACAATTCGCTGAATCCATGATCACACAGTTAGTTATGTATAAAGAAGGAAAATGTTTCAATTCGAAAGCTATGCCTACTCTACACGACACGATGGGCGTTGATGTCTATACGAAATAGCCAAGCAACTGATTAAGCAAAGGACAAAATACCGGCTATCAGCATATTTTCTTTTGTCTGGATGTTAGGTTCCGATCATTTTCTATAGGGTACGTCAAAGCCGGGATCAGTTTCATCAAAATATCTGGGACGTATTTTTGTTATCAAAAATGTCATAGGACACGTTTAGGACAATAATACTGGATGCCTGTACATTACAGAATTCAATTTAAGATATTGACTTACACGTTTAAAGCACTTCATGGACAGGCCCCAGATTATATTTCATCACTATTGAATATTCACAAACCAAAGCGTGAACTTAGATCGGGTCAAATGGCACGACACTTGTTGTACCCAAAAGTCGAACAAAATATATGGAAATCGCAGTTTCATGAATGTTGCTCCTGAGTTGTGGGATTCTTTACTGTTCGAAATAAGAACTGTTTCTACAATTTCGTCTTTTAAGAAGTCACTAAAGACTCATTTTTGTACAGATCTATGGAAAGTGAACTTTTTTGTGTTTAATTTTTATTCTTTTACGGTCTATAAAGCTATAAATTGATATGCTTTATGTTATTATATATAGTTTTTTTTAGGAATTTTTTAGTTTGTAAAGCGCTTTTGAATGTACACCTGCTTTTGAATGTACACATTTTGACAATCTTGCCAGGGAAAACATTTTCTGATTTAGAAAATTACATACACGGCCCTAGTCTGGCTGCGCGGACTGACTAGGGTCGATATTTTTCACACTTCCTATAAGGTCCCTTTTAGCGTGATGGGTCACGTCTCCATATTACTTGAAATGTGTAAATTTAATCTTTCAATCAAAACATCTTGACAAAAGGAAAATATTCCATATATCTGATTAACTGATATGTAATCTCTTTGTTCGATAATAAAATATGAGGAAATCAGATATTTTATTAAACGTGGCAGACCAAAAATGGCGAAAATTCGTGTCGTCGCTTTTCTTAAAAAAACTTGCTTTAATATTAACCAATTACCACACAAGGACTATTTCTGACTCCCCAACAAGATAATAGATTGGGAAAACATTGTGGAAAATGAAGAAATTGCTTGTGACAAGCAATTTCTTCATTTCCCACAATGTTTTCTACGTAAAAACACCAAACTTGTAAAATTCTGTGCACTTGAAATTGTCGTCTGCAACATCATAGAATTTGGACAAGTCTAAAAATTTTGTCGTTTGGTAATGGGTTAAGCTGCAGTTACATTGTACAATCAATGTTTTTGGAGAACAGAGACGGTGTAGTTACATTATACTCTTTATGTCAAAGTCATAGGATATGTCAAATTACCTCGACAAATACGTAGATCTAATTCTACTCATCCAATTTGTTTAAAATTCATTTTTAAGAAAAAATAACGTTATCAAAATATGAACGTGCAGTAGTATTTTGTAGGTGAAATAGTTTAGAGAAAAAGGATATAAATTCCTCTACTTTTTCTTCTATATTTCTATAAAGAAACATATTTTTCGGAAAAAAAAATCTACAATTCTCGTTTTCCACAAAGGGAAGGATTTTCACGTCGTAGTAAATAGTTTGACTTAACCGACGCCGATATAACGAGTATCAACTGTCGCAAGTACCTGTGTGTGCCAACAAGTCTTTAGCTCAACTCTGTTCCAAACAAGACATAGTTTTGACGCCTATCGTAGAAAACTACATCTTTTGTTTTAACATTTTCCTATATTTTTTTTCAAATAAAGGCAAGTTCTTGTTTGTAAAAAGGCTTTATAAGCCCCGTTTCCCCATGACGGGTTACATGATGCTGTATGCCTATATAAGCAGGCAGCGAGTCTGAGAGACTCGTCACAATTTCTCATCTTCGTCGAGAACAAATCAAGAGTACCAACAAAGAAGAATGAAGTTATTAACGATCGGGCTGTTCCTGGCAGTGTTGCCTTGTGCCTTTGCTACAAACTTTCAAAACAACTCAACTTATGATGGGGACTTGCAAGGTTAGTGTCTGTTATTTATATCAATTATTATCATTTTATGACTGTGTTCAATAGCAATGTTTTTGTGCTAAAATAGACTTTGTTTGCCGTTATGTATTGATATTTTTTTACCATCAATGACGTTGTTACAAAATATCGTAACTACGGCTTGGGTCAAGTCGTAGTTACGAGGTTTTTTAACAACATCTACGGAAATACTATTGTTTGTTCGAAATTATGATACAATTTATTGGATAAAAATCGTTCCCTATTTCATACGATTTAATTAATATACGTTTTTAAAACTAAAGCATGGCGATAGTTAACCAATTATCAGACGTAAAAATTCTACGCTGGTCCAAATTCAATGATGTCACAGACGACAATTTCAAGCGAACGATCTTTTCTTTTACATTTTGGGGTCTTTTCGCATAGATTTTTTTACTTTACAGATCTCGAGAACACGGACGTTGGTGGATGGGGTCGCTGCTTACTAAATCGCTACACACGGACTGTGGGATGTTGTTTTAGACATAAATACAGATATCTGTTGCTGTTCAAGATCAAACTCCTAGGTAAGGTGTTACCAAACAATACCTTTTAGAAAACGTCACGAAGAAAGAAAACTTTAAAAACATTGAGAGGAAAGAAGAAATAGCTGATCATGGAAAAGGAGAATATGACGCATGTATAATCTATTTTACCCAAATATTTCTGTCCAGCTCTTTGGGCCTCAAAGCCCTCGTGCAATCAAGTCGAAAGACGTTCTGCTCTCGTATCAATGTACCGGACCCTTTATTGGGGGTATTCGCATGGATCCTGGACTGTGTATAGTGTTTAAGATCAGTGTTCTCTCCATTCCAGCCTGTCTGAGATTAAGAGCCTTTCGTTATGGCAACCGATCTTAATAAACCTACGATCAACGAGTATTTAACAATACCATCAAAACAGCAAAACCAGGCCCCGGTTTCTCGAAAAAACTTAGGAACATACTCATAAGAACATGTTCAACTTCAAAGGAATACTCGCCAACGTTGAATGGTATTCGATTGAAGTTCACGTGGATTTCGTGCGATTTGAGCACGGTGCTAAGATTTGAGCATGAGAACGTACTTAAGTTTTTTCGAGAAACCGGGGCCTGATCATACCCAGTAGGCAGAATTATGTGTTAACTCTCCTTTTTTATGAAACACATAACTGATTTTTTGTCCATTTCAGCCTGTCTGAGATAACGGTCCTTTCGTTACGGCAACAGGGTTTTTCTAACGTACGATATCAAACGTAAACCAGAGTTTAGACTTGTCAAATAGCAATAAATTTTGTGCTGAAAATAGACCGTTATGTTTTAATAACCCGTCGGTGTTGTTGTAACATCTCGTAACTACGGCTTGAATCCAGCCGTAGTTACCATATTTTATAACACATACGAAAAACTATTGTTTGTCCGAAATAACGTCATTGTTTACTTGATAAAATCGTTCCCTACTCCAAAGCTGTTGCCGATCTAATGTGAAGGAATTTTTATGTGTTTCGGTCTTTTTGGGTTGAAAACGTAGGAAATGAAGAAATTGCTTTTCACGAACAATTTCTTCGTTTTCGACAATGTTTCCCAAGCATGTTTCTTAACCCATCACCAAACGACAAAATTTTAGGGCGGTCCAAATTGAAAGATTCTGCAGACGACTATTTCAAGCGAATGTAATTTCTAATTTCTAGGTCTGTTTTAGATAGAAAATATTGTAGGAAATGAAGAAATTGCTTGTCACAAGCAATTTCTTCATTTTCCACGATGTTTTCTATTATTATTATTATTTTGTGGGGAGTCAAAGAGTCATTGTGTGGTAATGGGTTAACAGGTGTCTAAAAGCGTCACTGAGTGGCAATGTGTTAAAAGGGGTTTAAGTATTATTTTCTCTCCATTACAGCATGTCTGCGTTTAAGGTCATTACGATACAGTAACAGAGCCTTTCTAACGTACGATCTCAACCGTAAACGAGTGTTTAACCAAATCATATCCAGTAAGTTACTCTTCGAAGCCGAGGTCTATTGATTAACCATCAAAGATGACCTCTGCCGTTTTTGATTCACCAACAGCCTATTTGGTCGTCATAATCTAATTATAGCACATCGTTTGAATTATCGAATCAAAATCATTCAGTTTTATCTTGCATGATAATTACGTATACATTACGTCGCTTATATTTTTGGCTGAAGCCGGTAACATTTGAATTATCGAATCAAAATCATTCACTTTTATCTTGTTTGATTACGTATACATTACGTCGCTTCTATTTTTGGCTAAAGCCGGTAATTTGAAGCGTCAGCCAATGAAAGTTTGTATCAGATTTTTAAATTGTTTTGTTGTGTATAGCCAACGATTGGGCAACGAAATCCCGCCAAGGCCCCGAGATTAGACGTGAAATGACCCCGCGAGAACAGAGCATCATTCTATCATAATTGAATGAAGAGAGAATGTGCTCTGTTCTTAAGAGAGTACCAGTAAGTAGGCTTCCTCCTTTTTAATCCATTACCAGACGGCAAAATTTTGGAATGGTCCAAATTCAAAGATGTGGCAGACATTTTCAAGTAAATGAAATTGATTCTTTAGCTTTTTTGAGAGAAGACATAGTGAGAATTGAACAAATCGTTTGTCACAAGTTTTCCAATGCCATCATCTTTTTTGGAGTAAAAAAGTCACTGTGTGGGAGTGGATTAAGTCACAGCACCCAACACCCAGGTTGTAAAGTCAAACGTACCATTTATTCCTATCTTATCATTTCTTCAAACCTTTGCTTTCTTTTTTTCTTTTAAAGACACGTATCGAGTAATCCAATTACTGGTACGGCGATAAGGCATCAGAAAGAATAATTTCTGAGAAGATTCATTGAAATGCATCCAGTAGTTTGAGTTTTGGAGAAAGCGTTGACGACCGCTGGAACGTACCCACTGACGCACGACGGACACAGTGCCTTGACAATAGCCAGCTGGGTTGGCGGCCAGTGGAGCTAAAAACGAAAATGCGTCAGCAAATACAGTCGACACTCGTTGTGTCGAAGTCAGAGGGGCCGTCAAAATACTTCGACATATCCGGAGTTCGACTAATCCGATTTTGATTATTTTCGATGAAAACGATATTTCACCATTTTTGATGGGCATCATAATTATGTGTCCATGATTGAAATATAGTAGGAAAAGGAAAGAAATTGCTCGAAACGAGCAATTTCTACCCTTTTCCTACTAAATTTCAATGGCTGTATTTGTTTCGGAATTCATTTTGATATCCATAATGTTGAGGATGGGACATGACTTTCACTTCGACTTAAGCGGAATTTCGACTTATCCGAAGTCGAGATAACGAGTGTCGACTGTATTATTGTGTTGATGATGTAAGTATAGTATGCATTTCAATAATCTTATTCTAACATTCCAGTGAGACAGCGTAGATTCATAGTTTGTCGTAAAGTTCCCGGGTTACCCAAATACGTGACGAACTCTCTCATCTGTTTGCTCGTTAACAACATCAACTATAGAAAGAGAATTGTTTGTGCACGAGTCTACGGCTATTTGCAGGTCACGGTATGTACTTCTGTCAATGCCTTTTTCTTGAATATAAATCGTTTTTCTTCATAAACCTCTCATAGTACTAGTATTTTACCCCCACTTTTTGTCATCATCAAATGCATGAAAATATTCAGGTTAAACTAGAAATCTATCACTAAAGGTGATAAAACGCACCCCCTCTCCCGACACATTTGTCCGGACAAGCATTTTTTGTCGACAAAGGGCAAATACTAAAAAATTATGAGCAGCAGAGTAACGGAGATTTATCCACCAATGAAGTTTCAAGAATTTACCTTTAATAGTTAAAGTTTTAGAGTTATGCTCCAGACAAGATTTGTACACGGACGGAAAGGCTGATTTCAGTATACCCCTAAAACATTCGTTTCGCGGGGGTATAACAATTTCTAGATTATTCATTCAAAAAGCCTGTTTTTTAGATTGGGCTATTTATAGCCCAATCTATTAAAACCAGTTTTTCACTCCAGACATCACTACAGACACTACGTTCTAACCCTAACCCGCTGAGCTATGTGTTCAAGCCAAACTATGTTATTTCACACCACAGAAACATCCTTTATCAGTCAATATCTTCAAAGTTTTTCATCTCTTTCACTTTTGCGACAAATAAGGAGAGGGTTAATATACTGAGAGGCAAAAATAAGTATACACCCTAGTTTTTCACGTTTTCTAAGAAAACGATAGATAGATTATATAGGATGTTTAATCGCCACCGAATGTGGTCGTTTATTGATGATGCCTTCTCCGCCTATCCGTCTATTCGATTTTCCTTCCGTTGCGAATGTGTTTTCATAGCATACAGCGTCATCGAAAAAGGGGGTGTAATCAATTAATTAATGCAATCATTTACGTTGATACAGACGCTGCATTTATGAACGGATTTGGATAAAATTTTCACAGAAAGTGCCTTGACATCTAGGATCATGCGAACATGGTTATTGCTTTTTCTTATTACGGTGTGTCATGGCAAAAGGGGACTTGATGCAAACAAGATATCTGACATTATTCCTTCAAAATTTATTGACGGAATTTGGTGAAAATTGTGCAAAATGTCCTTAGTCACTTGAGTGAGTGTGTAAAGTGTATTATAGTGTAACGTTTCTTTCATTATCATGCTGCGTCGTAGAAAAATGGGTCTTAATGAAAAAAGTTGCATATTGATCGATTTCTATCTGCCACCGAAAATTGTGTTATAGCGTAAGAGAAAATTTAACGTTGTGATTTGTTGTGATAAAGAATAAAGAAATCAAATACGGATTAATGGCAACATTTGATGATACACTAAGTCGCACGTGCAAATTTTGTAAAATCGATATGTAGCAAGAGTATGGGTAGTCAAGTAAGTTTAGGTAAAATCTCTTAGCACTGTATCATTGGTTGATGGGTAGAAGTGAAAAGTACAAAATTTTGAGCCGATATGATTGAAATTGGAAGAGATATTGAAAAACAAAAAGTGTATACTTTCTTTTGCCTCTCAGTATAATTACATTTGATGAAATTTTCCCTTAAATTAAATACCTATTAGTATTTTCAGCGTTTTTACAATCTTATCCGTTGAGTAAAGAGCTTGAAAGCAAAAAAGTGTAACTCTCAGATAAATTCCATATAGTTACAATATTACTGCTCTGACGTTCAATGGTCGTTTACCAGTGAATGCATTGCCAGGTGTTTAACTGGGTCACTGCTTGACACTGCCACTGTAGCCCACTGCCACCTTAGCCCATTCACTAGATACAATGTGTGCGCTTTACCCATTCCTATATTCTGACACCATTAGGTTCCCATGAAATATTATGTGTTTGGAAAACATGGTAGAAAATGAAGAAATGGTTGTGAAAAGCTAGTTCTTCATTTCCCACAATATTTTCTTCTCAGAAAGACCAAACAAAGTAACGATTTATTTGCTTGAAATTGGGTTAAGGATTTATTCTGCATTGATCACTTTATCTTTATTGTTTTTTTAACTCAGTGTGTTAAAGGCTCTTCCAAACGACAATATCTTAGAGTGGTTCAAATTAGAAAGAGTTGCAGACGACGAAACGGGTGACGATAAAGATGAAATCATGTTATGTACAATGAAGCACAGAAAACATTGGGACAAAGGAGAAATTTCCTGTTATCTTTGTATGTTTCATACTATTTGCTTCACAACAATGTCTTGTTTGGAAAAGGACTAATGGTTCGAGGCTATAGAGTATAAACACTGTGATTTTAAATTATGTTAATCAAAGTAAAATCATCGTCTTAGTTTTGCCGTTTTGTAGAATTTTAATATTTTTACCACATATACTGTTCTTGGACTGATCATTTGATCCAATGAACAAGTGCATTCTATTTAATCGAAATATGTTGGCAGACCGAGTTGCAGATCAGAGATCAGTTAGGCTAAGCCTCTATAATGGGTCCTTACTTGGTATTATTCTGATTGGCTAAGAATAAGAATAATTCAACATGTTGATTTAATGTAAAATCCGGTAAAGTGTAACATTTCCTTTTCCCAAACTGCCTCATCTTTTGGATTCACCTGGAGGGTGTACATTCAACTTGTTTTTATCACCTATGCACGTTTGCCCACACATTGATTAACCATTTTCCAAACGATGACACCTTTTTACTTGCTTCATAGAAAATGCTTAAAAAACCATCGAATAGAGAATGGGGCAATTTTGAAAATCAGCATATTGTCCTTTTGTCACAATATCAATTTCTCAGTGATGCCCAATCTACAGTGCTGACAGCACTTTGATTTCATTTTCAGTGGAAGAAGTTCCGCGTGAATAACGGCTTCACGTGCTTTCAACTTCCCAAACGTGCAGCACGTGACTCAGAGACGGTTCAAGAAATCCAGCCCAGTTCGCTCAACCCTGCTGTAGATCTGCAGAACATCCCCACATTCAACATCGACGATAATGACCTTGGGACAGAAGAGTTCGACGTTGGGAATGATGAGTTAGACCTTGGGGCAGACGAATATGACCTTGAGAACGGTGACCTTGCAGGGGAATATGACCTTGCTGAAGGCGACCCCGCGGCAGACGATTCTGAACCAAATGAGTACTCTAGCGATGTTGATGAAGGTATATTTTACTATTAGATTGTTTCGTTCTAGTTCAAAGGACATTTAGACGCCAAATTAACCCTTAAAGCACTGCTTTTAAACAATACCCTCGTAACTGCAGCTTAAATCAAGCTGCAGTTACGAGGGTTTTTTGTTGAAAAGCGAAAAAGTCCCAACTTCTACAGACCTGTACTATGAACTATTCTCATTGGTGTCAATCTTCACGACAGGGAATCATGTGACACAAACTTCAGGAAATCCTAAATAATTCCATTAACCCATTGCCAGACAAAATTTTAAATTTGTCCAATTTCAAAGATGTTGCAGACGCCAATTTCAAATGAATGGAACATAATTTTGTTTGGTCTTTAAGGGTAGAAAAAATTGTGGGAAATGAAGAAATTGCTTGTCACAAGCAATTTCTACATTTTCCACAATGTTTTCTAAAGCCAATACCATCATCTTGTGGGGCGTCAAAAGGAGTCACCGAGTGGTAATGGGTGAATGCTTGACCAATTTGACAATAAAATTTTGGTTGATCTCCAATAACCCTTTTATCGGCTGATTTTTAAAATATCCTTAGCATTGAACAAATCCCTTGATTTTTCTCGCTTTGTTTCAAACTGTTTTGTAAAATCGGTCATATATCAACAGAATTATTGAACAAGAGGGCCAAGATGGCCCTAGATCGCTCACCTGAATTCATAGTTGAGATACTGGCATGACCATGAAATCAATCTTATAACATTAGAAGAATATAAAAGAATGGCAACGGCAACTTTGCCAAATTCAAAGGCATAAAACTAAGGACTTTCTGTTTTGAAACAATTTGGAAAGGGCTTAAACCTTGGCTGGGAAAGGGCTTAACCTTTACCAAGACAGAAAAGAAATAGACTGTTCAATTTTGAAATAGCGCGGCAAGATGAGAAAATGCTGATTATCAGCCTTTTCTTCATTTGACTCAATAATTCCCCAAGCCTTTTTCAAAAGGGACATCATAGGAAAGGGTTAAGACATTAAGATTATCTGTAGCTCTATTCTTCATCAGATAAGAGCTATTGACTTTAGACAGTCTAACTATTTACTTAAGCAATCGTTGCTGATAAGCCGATACCTGGTCAAAATAAATTTGTCTGAATTCCTCACTTGAAAATTCCCAAACCCACAACATAGGGCTTCTTTGCTTGTAAAGTGATGGTTTGAACAAATTTCACAATGATTGAGCAAATATTGTAATAAATTCTTACAGCAAAACAAGATTTGACCCACTGACCCAGTTTTTGACCTTGCATGACCCACGTTTTCAATGACCTACAGAGTACAGACATCATCAAAATAAACGTCCTGAGCAATTTTTAAAATAATTGAGCCAAAATTGGAACTTCCACAGCAAAAAGAAGGGATTCATTACCTTTGACCTTGTGTTTGACCTCACACAACAAACTTTTTAAATGGACCTAAATATCCAAAAGAAAAACATTCTGAGCCATTTAACAAGATTTTAACCAAAGTTGGCACTTCTTGACTAATAAATGGAATTCTTGATATTTGGCCTTGTGCCCTAGTTTTTGACCTTGTATGACAAACTTTTTACATGCCATTTACATTACTAAAGAAACATTCTTAGCAATTTTCATAATAATTTGGCCAAAAATAGGCACTTCTGAGCAAAAAGAAGGATTTTATCAAACAGACCTAGTGACCTCATTTTTGACCTCACATGACCCAATTTTTAAATGAACCTAGATATCCACCAAAAATTCATTCTGAGCAATTTTCACAAGATCTGAGCCAAAGGTAGCACTTTTAGAGCAAAAAGGATTTTAAATCATTTGACCTAGTGACCTACATTTTGACCTGGCATGACCTACTTTTTAAAATAACCTAGATATCATCAAGACAAAGATTCTGGTCAACTTTCACAATGATTGAGCCAATACTATGACTCCTAGAGCAAAAATAAGATTTGACCTAGTGACCTACTTTTTGAGCCCATTCTGACCCGGATCCCAATTCTTTGAAGTATTTTGAAAAAGGATGACCCAAGGATCATACCCGTGAAATTTCATCCAATTCTGCCCAGCACTTTAGGAGAAGATTTTTTTATGATTGTGGACGGACGGACGGACAGACGGACAACAGACCGATCACAATAGCTCACCTTGAGCACTTCGTGCTCAGGTGAGCTAAAAATATCGAGAATATTGTGTCACATGATCCCCCAACTCGATTTGTCGTTGATAATATCTAATCAGCAGCTATTAATAGTCAATGAAGACTATTTTATGCAGTGGCTGATCCAGGGGGGGGGGGGGGGGGGGTGTTGGTTCGAACGAACCCCCCTCTGTAGCCCAATTATTTCATTTTCATGCAGAAATTCAGTCAAAATTGTGAAATATTAGAAAAACGAACCCCCTATTTGCATATATCCGAACTCCCCTAACAGAAATCCTGGATCCGCCGCTGATATGTTCTAGTAGACGAAATTGCGTCCACACTTTTCCATTTCCCTCCATATTTTACACAGCATTTTCTCCACAAGACTGAACAGTTGTTTACCCCATTACCAAACATCAACACCTTTTGACGCCCCCAAAGAAATATGCTTTGGAAAACCTAAGGGAAAATGTGACAAGCAATTTCTTCATTTCCAACAATGTTTTCTAAACAAAAGCCCTAAAAATGTAAAATTCCAAGCACTTGAAATTGTTGTCTGCAACACATTTCAAATTGGATCAGTTCAAAATTTTTTTGTTTGGTAATGGGTTAAGAAAGGGCGGTAGAGCTCCAGATAAGAAAGTAGAATGGGTTTTCAAAGTATCTGAATGTTTACCTTTTCCAAAACAAGATCTGCTTTCGACCCCTTAATAGAAATTGCTTGGGAAAACATAGAGGCAAAAGAATAAAATTCTGTTACTAAGCATTTTCTCCTTTTGCCTCAATATTTTCTGTGCTATAATGTATGCAAATCCCATCTTTATCAACACCTATATTTTGTCACTGGCAGAAGCTTTAACACCGGAATTGTTCCCAATTCCTAACGGACAATTCCCAATTTTGCCATTTTGGAAAGGGTTAAACCCTATGGTATGGACACTCATTAAAATCGTATGGATGAGTCGATTCCAATGAGTACTAACACCACAGGGTTTGGAATTGAAATGACAATGCCAGCATGTCTTCACCCACTCTTGTCTGTAGCTCTGGGGTTAAGGTAGAATACCCGTAATGTGACCATTTTGAGATTCATAAAACACCAGCTTTTTCCGAGCGTCGTCGTTACGTATCCGAACCTATTCGGGCGCGGTCGTAAACCTTCAGCTGTGGAAAGTTCCACTGCCAAACGTTTTCGATAGCGCCCAAATGATTCTGACTTCGCTCGAATATCACTAGGGGTAGACTACCTTAATTACATAACAAGAGCCGTCACAGACGGATTATGCTCCCCGAATAAGTGTTTGTCACAAAATAAAAACTATCATACATTAAGCCCCCTTTTCCCATGACAGATTTTTTGTACACATTATTTATAGAATATGGTCTAGAACATCCTATTTATTACATGAGCACAAAATTTCATTAAATTCTGTCCATTAGATGAAGAGAAATAAGAGAAAAACTAACACTAAGGCCCCTTTTTCCATGATGCAGCCTTAAATTTACAAACGGAGAAAAAGGTCCCTAGGTATTGACCCAGGGAGTTCACATGTGAAGTTTCATTGAATTTGGTCCAAGGGTTGCTGAGATATGGCTGTGGACGGACGGGCGGACACACGGACGGACGGACAGCGTGGCGACTATATGCTCCCCCGAAATTTTTTCGGGGAGCATAACAATGAAAGATACACAATTAAATGCTTCAGCTTTATTTCTTTATTTTCATCATGTGGAGTTTGGCAATAAACAAACAAAACGTAAATCATAATTATAAAGCACTATTTTCAACAGCTTCCTTGCCAAAATACACCACATATGTTTCACGTTGTTTTAATCCCGCAGACATACATTGCCGGGTTACTTTTACGTTTTTTGGTTCACAGGAGATTATTATTTGTAAGATCGTTTGGTGGTTTTGTTTTTAACAAAGTCTATGCGTACTGATCTGCTTAGTACAAAGTTTCTCAAGAATTCGTAGATTTGCAGTCTTACTTATATTGACTGTTTTGGGCTTTGACATTCAACTCTTGTTTTAAGCTATTGGAACTCTATTTTGACAACGATTTTGATCGCATGCATGAACTATTTTGTCCCTGAATCCTCATGTCAAAGAGGGACACTGTTTTGGTCTTAACACTGACGAGAGATATCCAGAGAGATATCCATCTCTCCGATTGTCTTGACGATAATTATACTGATCACCCCTTCACATAATTGTAAATACCATATTTTCTTCGAGCACATAAATCCAAAATTTTGGGGTTAAAATTACAAGTTGATGGCCTAGTACAAAAGTATTGTACATGCAAACAACATTATTTACATATACATCATTTTTGCCTCAAGCCATTGAAGTCAATTTTATAATTCAAAATGACTGGGAGGAAAAATTAATCAAAATAAATAAGTACAAGCCTAATTTTAGAAGCACAGAGTTTATAGCTTGTCATAGTAATTATCCAGGCCTGGAACTCCTTCTTTCAGCCCCTTCCTCTTTCTGATACCAGCCACGATTCCTCCTGCCTTGGTTGTTTCGTCAATTGGGTTACCTCCGGGAAGGATCTGCCAATGATCGAACACGCACTGTGGGAACGCTTGTCCTCCCGTCTTTTCTCTCAAGTCAGATGTGAAACCTTAAAACAGAAATAAAGAACTCTTAACCCATTATCAAATGGCAACATCTTAGCTTTGTCTACATTCACAGTTGTAGATGACAAAATAAAGTGCATGAAATTTTGCATTTTTTCGCATTTTTGGGTGTGAAAAACATGGTGGAAAATTTCTTTATTTTCCACTTTGTTTTTCTAAACCCTTCATCAAGTAGGGAGTAAAATGCAGGACTGAAATTCGCGACAATGCCTCCGGCCTTGGTTGTTTCGTCAATTGGGTTACCTCCGGGCAGGATCTGCCAATGATCAAACACACACTGTGGGAACGCTTGTCCTCCTGTCTTTTCTCTCAAGTCAGATGTGAAACCTTAAACAGAAATAAAACACTCTTAACCCATTATCAAATGTCAACATTTTAGCCTTTTCTACATTCAATGCTATTGTAGATGACAATATCAAGTGCATGAAATTTTACAATTTCTGCGGTAGAAAACATTGTGGAAAATGAAGAAATTGCTTGTTACAAGCAATTTCATCATATTTTACAATGTTTTCCTAAGCTCTTTATCCTTTGGAGAGTAAAAGGCATGACTGATATTCGCAACAACGCCTTCAGCCTTAGTCGTTTCGTCACATGGGTTACCTCCGGGAAGGATCTGCCTAAATCTTTTGATACAGAGCATAAACTGTTCGTGTCATATTTCTGTTGTGGCCAAAGCTTTCACAGGCAGTATAGACTAAGATCAGCCCGCGGTTGTGCAGTCTGATCGATCTTAGTCTACACTGCCTGCTTTATACACAACTAGAACTGTCGCAAAGCGGACAAATACCCCCCACTAGCGCGTTGTCACTGAAAAAGTGCTAAAGTTCAAAGTGGCATAATTCTGAAACTACTGCCTGGATCAAGGTGAAAATTGCAGGTGCACAACTTCATATGATAGGAAACAACCTGCTAAAATTTCAGCAAAATCGGTCAAAAACTGTGGGAGGAGAAGAGGACACAAAATTATGTCCACGGACAGACGGACGGACGGACAACCTGAATCCAGTATACCCCCCCATAACTTTGTTGTGGGGGGTATAATTATTGTGGCAAGAATTTGAGACGAAAAACAACTTTTTAAGGAGTTTTGAAGCCTGAAAGTGTGTGTACACTCACCGAATGACTCGTTTACAGGCAGGTAGGCCTTCAATATAGCTTGATTGTTAACTTCTGTCTGTTCGCCAGGGATAGCACGATGTTTATTCAACACCATTTATTCAACACAGTGAAAAAGTTACCGTGGGCACTAGGTGGCAGAGTACAAGACTTGGTTTAAAATCTAATCCTGTTGCAACCAAAGCATTTGCAGGCAGTATAGACGAAGATCAGCCTGCACAGTTGTGCAGTCTGATCTTAGCCTACACTGCCTGCTTTCTACTCAATTATTGTGGCAAAAATATGAGACGAAAAACAACTTATAGGGTGATACACTTCAAAAACTGCCACAAATGACAAAATGTATGATATCAAAGAAAGGATTTGTGTCAAATATAGCACAGAAAATATTGAGACAAAAGGAGAATCTGCTGGTTATCAGCAGTTTCTTCTTTTGTTTTAATGTTTTCCCAAGCCTTTTTCTATCAGGGACGTCAAAACCAGGTCTTGTGTAGGAAAGGGTTAAGGAGTTTTGAAGCCTGAAAGTGTGTGTTTACTCACCGAATGACTCGTTTACAGGCAGGTAGGCCTTCAATATAGCTTGATTGTTAACTTCTGTCTGTTCGCCAGGGATAGCACGACGTTTATTCAACACCATTTATTCAACACGGTGAAAAAGTTACCGTGGGCACTAGGTGGCAGAGTACAAGACTTGGTTTAAAATCTAATCCTGTTGCAACCAAAGCATTTGCAGGCAGTATAGACGAAGATCAGCCTGCACAGTTGTGCAGTCTGATCTTAGCCTACACTGCCTGCTTTCTACTCAATTATTGTGGCAAAAATATGAGACGAAAAACAACTTATAGGGTGATACACTTCAAAAACTGCCACAAATGACAAAATGTATGATATCAAAGAAAGGATTTGTGTCAAATATAGCACAGAAAATATTGAGACAAAAGGAGAATCTGCTGGTTATCAGCAGTTTCTTCTTTTGTTTTAATGTTTTCCCAAGCCTTTTTCTATCAGGGACGTCAAAACCAGGTCTTGTGTAGGAAAGGGTTAAGGAGTTTTGAAGCCTGAAAGTGTGTGTTTACTCACCGAATGACTCGTTTACAGGCAGGTAGGCCTTCAATATAGCTTGATTGTTAACTTCTGTCTGTTCACCAGGGATAGCACGACGTTTATTCAACACCGTGAAACAGTTACCCTGGGCACTGGGTGGTACCTGAAAAAGAGGGTTTAACAAATTGCAAAACGGTCCAAATTGAAATAAGTGACAATCTTGCAGACATTTTCTGATTGGTCTGAATATTATAGGAATGAATTTTATGCCAACAAAAGACTAGTTTCATATGTGATGTTTTGATAAATCTTCAGTATTGTTAAAACTAAAGATTGAATCAAGCAGGTAGTTTAGAATTAGTTTAGAGGTTTATAATTACATCTGCAAAATACTAGTAACTGTTTGTCCGAAACTATGTCACAGTTTACATGATGAAATCGTTCCCTATTTTAAGTTACAGACAACAATTTCAATTGAATATCCAGGAAGAAAATCTTGTGAAAAAGGAAGAAATTGCTTGTCACAATTTCCTCTTAATTTCCTTTTTTTCCACAATGTTTCCCAAACCCTTCATCTTGTGGGTGCTCCAAAAAGCAAAATAATGTGGAAATTGGTTAGTAATAATCAGACTTACTCTGATCTCGACCAAGTACATAGGTTCCATAAGAGCGGGCGAGGCCGTCAGTTGACATGCGTACATACATCTTCTCGTGGTTGGGATAATCTGACCACCTCCACGATGGATGGCGTCGGCGTGAAGTGTTACGTCTTCAATATCATATCGTACACCTCGACAGTTCTCATCACATAATACACCCTGCAAAAAGAGATGACGGGAGTTTTTTTCCCTTTAATAAATCAACAGACAAACAACACTACACATGCTTATATAAAGCTCAATTCAACTAGAATGCAAGTTAATGGTCTCAAAACTTGGCAACTAAGGATCGTTTCACCAAATTGTGCTCAGATTCGGGAGAAAGTATAATCCTAAAATCATACAATTTCAATCATCATTGCTATATGGTACCACAGTTTTGAGCCAAGTTTTATTCAAGTAGTGTACGCAGGGATGACGAATTCCTATGCCCGACTTGTCGGAATTGAATTGAGTTTTACGTTCCACTTAACAGCTAAGGTCATATGGAGACGGGACCTCGCTTTAAAGCCTCATCCGAAAGACTGGAGAAGCGAGGGATCGAAACAGTGACCAATGTGTTTGAAGTCCAGTGCGTTACCATTGCACCTCCACCCCCCTGACTTGTCTGACTTACATTTTAAGATTTCCATAACCCTGGAAGAGTTCGGATTGAAACAAGAGATGTTTGTAAAACATATATGCCCCCTCAAGGGCCTACATTTGATGTAGGTCAAAGTCCAAGGTCAAGTTAACAAGGTCCAAGGTCATGGTCACATATGAAAGGTCTTGGTAGGAGGTGTCTATGTGTGAAATATCAAAGCTGTATATTTAAAAGTAAAATGAAACATAGGCCAGGTTAAAGTTTTTACAAGTAGGCCAAATGTCAAGGTCATGGTCAAATGTGAAAGGTCTTGGTTGGAGGTGTCCATGTGTGAAATATCAAGGCTGTAGGTGTAAAAGGACATGATATATATGCCTGGTTTCAGTCTTTTTAAAAGTAGGTCAAACTCCAAGGTCAAGGTTGCAATATTCAAAGTCATGGTCAAATGTGAAAGGTCTTGGTAGGAGGTGTCTATGTGTGAAATATCAAGGCTGTAGGTGTAATAGGACATAAGATAAAGGCTATGTTAAAGATTTCTAAAAGTACATGTATGTAAAAATCAAAGGTCAATGACATACAGGCCAAGGTCATGGTCAAATGTGAAAGGTCTTGGTAGGGGGTGTCCATGTGTAAAATATTGAGACTGTATAGGTAACAGGACATGAGATATAGGCCTAGTTTAAGTTTTTTTTAAAGTAGGTCAAACTCCAAGGTCAAGGTCCAAGGTCATGGTCAAAAGTGAAATATCTTGGTTGGAAGTGACCATGTGTGAACTATCAAGGCTGTAAATGTAAAATGACATGAAATATAGGCCAGATTAATGTATTATTAAAGTAGGTTAAACACCAAGGTCAAGGTCACAAGGTCCAAGGTCATGGTCAAATGTGAAAGGTCTTGGTCGTAGGTGTCCATGTGTGAAATACCAAGGCTGTATGTGTAAAAGGACATGATATATCGGCTAGATTAAAGTTTTTTTTTAAAGTAGGTCAAAGTCCAAGATCAAGGTCACAAGGTCCAAGGTCATGGTCAAATGTGAAAGGTCTTGGTAAGATGTGTCCATGTGTGAAATACCAAGGCTGTATGTGTAATAGCACATAAGATATAGGCCAAGTTTAATTTATCTAAAAGTAGGTCAAACTCCAAGGTCAAGGCCACATGGTCCAAGGTCATAGTCATATGTGATAGGTCTTGGTCAGAGGTTTCCATGTGTCAAATATCAAGGCTGTATGTGTAAAAGGACATGATATATCGGTCAGGTTAAAGTTTTTCAAAAGTAGGTCAAACTCCAAGGTCAAAGTCACAGAGTCCAAGGTCATGGTCAATTATGAAAGGTCTTGGTAAGATGTGTCCATGTGTGAAATATCAAGGCTGTATTTGTAAAAGGTCATGAGATATTTGCCGGGTTTAATTTTTTCAAAATTGGTCAAACTCCAAGGTCAAGGTCACAAGGTCCAAGGTCATGGTTAAATCTGAACAAGAGGACCATGATGGTCCTATATCGCTCACCTGAACAAAATGATATGAGCAACACTTTTGTTCAATTCAATTAGTATTTATGACTTTAAGACTGAGAACGAACTTATGGTCAATAGCGTTGTGAAAATCCAACTTATACGAGATCTCATGGTGCCCAACTGTGTCCAAGTTTTGTCTTGATTGATAAATAATTGTAGATTCTAGAGTATAAATGTCGAAAGCAGCCGAAAAAGCAGTTTTTTTCAAATTCAAGGGCACATAACTCTCGCCTTCCTGATCAGATCAGACTGAAAATCAAACTCATCTGAGATCTTATGGTCCCAAACATTGTGTCCAAGTTTTGTCTTTATTAATTACTAATTGTAGAGTCTAGGGTGTAAAACAGGTTGAAACAGCCGAAAATGGCAATTCTATCAAATTCAAGGGCACATAACTCTCCACTTTCTGATCAGATCAGACTGAAAATCAAACTCATCCGAGATCTTATGATCCCCAACATTGGGACCAAGTTTTGTCTTGATTGATTAATAATTGTAGATTCTAGAGTGCAAACAAGGTCGAAAACAGCCGAAAATGGCAATTTTATCAAATTCAAGGGCACATAACTCTCTTATTTCTGGTATGATCAGACTGAAAATCAAATTAATTCAAGATATTATGGTCTCCAACATTGTGTCCAAAATTTGTTTTGATTAGTCAATAATTGTAGATTCTAGAGTGTAAACAAGGTCGAAAACAGTCAAAAACGGCAACTTCGTCCAATTCAAGGGCACATAACTCACGACTTTCTGATTAGATTAGAATGAAAATCAAACTTATCCAAGGTCTTATGATCCAAAACATTGTGTCCAAGTTTTGTGTTGATTGATTAGTAATTGTAGATTCTAGAGTGTTAACAAGGTCGAAAACAGTCAAAAACAGCAATTTTGTCAAGTTCAAGGGCTTATAACTCCTGACTTTCTGATCAGATCAGACTGAAAATCGTACTCATCCAAGATCTTATGGTCCCCAACATTGTGTCCAAATTTTGTCTTGATTTATTAACAAGAGGACCATGATGGTCCTTGATCGCTCACCTGCACCTAGATAGAATGAAAGTTGTAAGGTTGTCAAGTTCAAGAGCACATAATTTAAGATGTGAGATGCTTATCAAGCTGAAAACTGCTTTCATAATCTTGAATGATCAATATTTGTAGCTGTTACAGTAAAAACAAAGTGGAAGAAAACAACAATCTTGTCACAGTCAAGGGCACATAACTCATGTCCAAGTTTTTTTATTGGTTAATATTTATTGCTGTTTGAGAGAAAACAAAGTCGAAAGTGGCAATTATGTAGCCATCAAGGGCGCACAACTCTGGGTTTTTTTAGTCCGATCAATCGAACAAATCAAAACAATCAAGATCTTATGGTCACCAACATTGTGACCAAGTTGTGTCTCGATTGGTCCATATTTGTGTTTGCTAGAAAGAAAATAAAGTCAAAAACAGTATTTTTGTTAAATTCAAGGGCCAATAACTCTTGTTTTTCTAATCAAATCAAGCTGAAAATTTAATTCATCAAGGACCTTATGGTCACCAACATTGTGGCCAAGTTTTGCCTTGATTAGTCAATAAATGTAGATGCTACAGTGTAAACAAAGTCGAAAACAGCAATTTTGTCAAATTCAAGGGCACATAATTCCAGACTTCCTGCTCCTATCACACTGAAAATCAAATTAATCCAAGATCTTATAGTTACCAACATTGTGGCAAAGTTTTGTCTTCATCGGTAAATATTTGTAGATGCTAGAGTGGTAACAAAGTCAAAACTAGCCATTTTTTATGTTCAAGGGCACATAACTCCAGACTTCCAAGTCCGATCTGACTCAAAATCGAACTCATACGAGAACTTATGGTCATACATGATTTAACCAAGTTTGGCTAATATTGGTCAATATTTGTAGATACTAGAGTGGTAACAAAGTCAAAACTAGCCTTTTTTGACGTTCAAGGGCACATAACTCCGGACTTCCAAGTCCGATCTGACTCAAAATCGAACTCATACGAGAACTTATTGTCATACATGATTTGACCAAGTTTGGCTAATATTGGTCAATATTTGTAGATACTAGAGTGGTAACAAAGTCAAAACTAGCCTTTTTTGACGTTCAAGGGCACATAACTCCGGACTTCCAAGTCCGATCTGACTCAAAATCAAACTCATCCGAGAACTTATAGTCATACATGTTTTGACCAAGTTTGGTCAAGATTGGTCAATATTTGTAGATGCTAGAGTGGTAACAAAGTCAAAACTAGCCATTTTTGACGTTCAAGGGCACATAACTCTGGACTTCCTGGTCCGATCTGACTCAAAATCGAACTCATCCGAGAACTTATAGTCATACATGTTTTGACCAAGTTTGGTCAAGATTGGTCAATATTTGTGGATGCTAGAGTGGTAACAACAAATTGTGGACAGACGGACGGACGGACAGACGGACGACGGACAAAAAGCGACCACAATAGCTCACCTTGAGCACTTCGTGCTCAGGTGAGCTAATAATTGTAGATTCTAGAGTGTAAACAAGGTCGAAAACTGCCAAAAATGGCAATTTTGTCAAATTCAAGGGCACATAACTCTCGTCTTTCTGGTCAGATCAGACTGAAAATTGAACTCATCCGAGATCTTATGGTCTCCAACATTATGTCCAAGTTTTGTCTAGATTGATCAATAATTGTAGATGCTAGAGTGTTAACAAAGTCAAAACTAGCTATTTTTGACGTTCAAGGGCAGATAACTCCAGACTTCCAAGTCCGATCAGGCCCATAATCGAACTCATCCGAGAACTTATGACCATACTTGCTTTGACCAAGTTTGATTAAGGTTGGCCAACTTTTGTGGATGCTAGAGTGTTAACACCAAATTGTTGACAGACGGACAGACGGACGGACAGACGGACGGACAGACGGACGGACGGACGGACATTGAGTGACCACAATAGCTCACCTTGAGCACTTCGTGCTCAGGTGAGCTAATGATGTTGATAGGAGGTATCTATGTGTGAGATATCAAGGCTGTATGTGTAAAAGGACATGAGATATAGGCAAGGTTAAGAATTAAGTGTAACTAGAACTGTCGCAAAGCGGACGAATACCCCCCACTAGGGCCTTGTCACTGAAAAAGTGCTATCGGTCAAAATGTTCTTGACTTAGAGCATGGAAACGGATTTTAAACAAAGTCCAACTGTGACCTTGACCTTTGACCTTGGTGACCCCAAAACAGTAGGGCACCTCCATTGGTCATGGGCAACAACTGTGTAAAGTTTCATGATCCTAGGTCAACCAGTTCTCAAGTTAGAACATGGAAACGAAATTGTAAAGGACCTCTACGGATAAGGCGAGAAATCTCCCTAAAAGGCTCAAATGGAAAAGTCATTTTTCAAAACATGCATATTTATTATTATTTCGAACTGTATTGTTAGATATGTATCTAAATCATATGAAAACTGATTTTGTACGATCAAAACGATTAGACAGGTACAGATAACTCTTGGTTTTTGTACCGTCCCTTAAAATTACATTTTCTTACCCCACCGTTACTCATTAAACCAGATTTAAGTTTTCTTTAGTTTTATAAGCAAAAAAATTTCTGTAAATGTAAGGACAATTGGTGTTGAAATCATAAACCATTTTTCGATTTGTCCTTAATGCGCATGCGCATCATTGAAACGGGTTTAAAGGCGAAATCTTCCCGCCAAAATTATGGCATATGGTATATGAGTACTATTTTTAGTATAAAAGTACGTTCCCCCCCGTGACCCAGCAAATCCTTTTTACCAAGGAAGCCTATGATCCAGTTACACAACATATGTCAATGGGAAGCTGGGTCAAGGGGGGGAACGATGTTAGCCAGCCTTGTGAAGGTAGGTATGCCTCGGTTTTTAGCGGGAAAGTGCGCGTTTAAAGTTGTTTCAATGGTGCGCATGCGCAATACGGACAAAACCAAAGCTGCCATATGATGTCAACACCATTTATCCCTGTATCTGTAGAAAATTAATTGCAAATAAAAATAAAAGAATTTTCATTTTACCTCTTTGAATACCGGTAGTGTAAGAAAACGAAACCATTTACGTGGGTACTAAAATCAAGAGTTATCTGCACCTATATAACTTTTAAAATGACATAAAAATCGGTGTTTATTTCCTTTATTTGTCTACCTAACCATAAAGCTTAATTTTGTTTCTCAATTTGTTAGTTTTGAGAATTGACCCATCGAGCTGAGCCTTTTAGGGAGAATTCTCGCGTTATCCGTAGAGGTCCTTTTGACTACTCCCCCCCCCCCCCCCCCCCCCCCCTAATAAAAACTTCAAAGTGGCATAACTCTGAAACTAACAACTGGATCAAGATGAAAATTGCATGTGCACAACTTCATATGATAGGAAACATCCTGATAAAATTTCAGAAAAATTGGTCAAAAACTGTGGGAGGAGAAGAGGACACAAGATTATGTCCACGGACGGATGGACAGACGGACAACCTGATTCCAGTATACCCCCCCATAACTTTGTTGTGGGGGTATAAAAATGAACAAAGGGCAATAACTCCAAGAATTTGATTGGCAGAGTTACGGTTCTTGTACACTGCACCTCTCCATAATAAAATCTATTCACCTGTAAAGTTTCATGATTCTACCTTACATATTTTCCGAGTTGTGCTCCGGACAAGAATCAAGTAATAAACTCATTAAAGGGCAATAACTCAAAAAATTTGATCAGCAGAGTTACGGTTCTTGTGCACTGCACCTCTCCATAATGAGATCTATCCACCTATTAAGTTTCATGATTCTACCTTACATACTTTTTGAGTTATGCTCCGGACAATAATCAAGTTTGAAAATCAACAAAGGGCAATAACTCAAAAAATTTGATCAGCAGAGTTATGGTTCTTGTGCACTGCACCTCTCCATAATGAGATCTATCTACCTATTAAGTTTCATGATTCTGCCTTACATACTTTTTGAGTTATGCTCAGGACAATAATCAAATTTGAAAATCAACAAAGGGCAATAACTCAAAAAAATTGATCGGGAGAGTTACGGTTCTTGTGCACTGCACCTCTCCATAATGAGATCTATTCACCTGTAAAGTTTCATGATTCTACCTAACATAGTTTTTGAGTTATGCTGCGGACAAAAATCAAGTTTGAAAATCAACAAAGGGCATTAACTCAAAAAATTTGATCAGCAGAGTTACGGTTCTTGTGCACTGCACCTCTCCATAATGAGATCTATCCACCTGTAAAGTTTCATGATTGTACCTTACATACTTTTTGAGTTATGCTCCGGACAAGAATCAAGTTATAAAATCAACAAAGGGCAATAACTCAAAAAATTTGATCGGCAGAGTTACGGTTCTTGTGCACTGCACCTCTCCATAATGAGATCTATCCACCTATGAAGTTTCATGATTCTACCTTTAATACTTTTCGAGTTATGCTCCGGACAAGGTTTGGTCTACGGACAGACCGACCGACATACGGACCGACCGACACTTGCAAAACAATATACCCCCATTTTCTTCGAAAGGGGGCATAATAAAAATATTCATGACTTGGTTGAGATTTGTTCTTAAAATGAAAATTCTTGGATACAAGAGGACCATGATGGTCCTATATCGCTCACCTGAACCAAGATGATATGAGCCACAGATTTGTTCAAATCAATTACTTGTGACTTTAAGACTGAAAACAAACTTATGGTTAACAACATTGCGTCCAAATTTTGTCTCGGTTTGTCGCTATTTGTGGTTGTTAGAGTAAAAACAGTCGAAAACGGCAAATTTGTCAATTTGAAGGGCTCAGCAAACTCAGCAAATTCTACTCTAATTAAGCTAATTCAAACTGGTGCAAGATCTTATGTTCAGCAACATTGTGTCCAAATTTCTTCTTGATTGGTCAACAATTATTGTAGATGCTAAAGTGTAAACAAAGTCCGAAACAATCGAAAACATCAATTTTGTCAAATTCAAGGGCATATAACTCATGACTTTCTAGTCTGACGAGACTGAAGTTCAAGCTCATCCAAGAAATTATGGTCACCAACATTGTGTCAAAGTTTCATCTTAATAGGTCAATAATTGTAGATTCTAAAGTGTAAACAAAGTCGTAAACATTCAAAAACGGGAATTTTGTCAAATTCAAGGGCGTTTAACTCATGACCTTTTGATCTGATCAATCTGAAAATCAAACTCATACATGATCTTATAGTCCCTAAGATTGTGATCAAGTTTTGTCTTGATTGGTCAATAATTGTAGATGCTAGAGTGTAAACAAAGTCAAAAACAGTCGAAAACGGCAATTTTGTCAAATTCAAGGGCGTTTAACTCATGACTTATTGATCCGATCTATCTGAAAATCATACTCATACAAGATCTTATGGTTCCTAACATTGTCTCAAAGTTTTGTCTTGATTGGTCAGTATTTGTAGAAGTTAGAGTGTAAACAAAGTCGAAAACAGTCGAAAATGTCAATTTTGTCAATTTCAAGGGCACATAACTCAAGACCTTCTGGTCTGATCAGACTGAAAATCAAACTCATCCGAGATCTTATGGTCACCAACATTGTGTCAAAGTTTTGTTTTGATTGATAAATAATTGTAGATACTAGAGTGTTAACAATGTCAAAACTAGCTATTTTTCGCATTCAAGGGCAGATAACTCCGGACTTTCTGGTTCGATCTGACCCATAATCGAACTCATCCGAGATCTTATGGTCATACATGTTTTGACCAGGTTTGGTCAAGATTGGCTTATATTTGTAGATGCTAGAGTGTTAACACGAAATTGTGGACGGACGGACGGACAGACGGACAGACGGACCACGGACAAAAAGTGACCACAATAGCTCACCTTGAGCACTTCGTGCTCAGGTGAGCTAATAATCCTTCAAATAGGTGATTTTGCAATAAAATGTGCTCAGCTTCGGGAGAAAGTGTAATCCTTAAATCATACAATTTCAATCATCCTTGCACATGATATTGTTTACACCTCAGTTAAGTCAAGATACTTATTAGCTGCAATATGAGAAGACTTACTAATTTGTAGCACCATTCAAACCCTACAAATAATCAAGGCCACAGAGCTATAGCCCTTTCCCAAACAAGACCTGGTTTTGACGTCCCCTGAAGTAAAGGCTTGGGAAAACATCGAAACAAAAGAAGAAACTGCTGATAACCAGCAGTTCCTCCTTTTGTTTCAATATTTTCTATGCCACATTTCACACAAATCATATCTTAGATAACATCCATTTCGTCATTTGTAGCAGTTTTTGAAGTAGATCACCCTAAAATTTTGCCGTTTGGTAAAGGGATAGATAAGAAGGTATAGCTCGCGATAAATGACCTGGCATAGCATCTCCAGCTATTAGCTATGGATGATCTGCCAGGTCATTAGTCATGAGCTAAATTGGCCTTTCTAAAGTTTATCTATTGATAATTGTTCATAAAACCCTATGTTGTCATACTGTTTTGAGTACTCATTGGAATCGTCTCATTGAGACGATTCCAATGAGTACTGGTGACCCACAACCAAGTTTCGATTTGAATTAACAAACTTAACATGTCTTAATCCATGAAAATATATATCAAAATCCAACCAACTTCTTTAGTAGCCCACTGGAATCCAGCAACTACACTGTCCTTGATTTCATTGAGGTATTGCACTCCCTTGGTGACGTCTATCAACACATTAGGACCAGTGCCTTCAGGTCCAAAACACCAGATCTTTCTTGCCTCACCAACGTCAAAACCATAGTCATCCGCCAATTTTCTGGCTCGCTCTTTCATTTCTTGTCTAGCTGTGATTTCACCCTAAAATATAAACGTGGCATGATTATATCGTTGCTTTTCAACGAAAACCTCGTAATTGCCGCTTGTTTAAAGCTGTAGTTACGAGGTTTTTGTTGAAAAGCAGATTTAGACCTTAGGATTACTGTAGAAAGCTACAAATACACTGCAAATGGACCTGCATTTTCATAATCTTCAGCAAAATTCCCCTGACATGTTTCTTCAGTCTTTTTGTCTTCTCCACTTATTCTCTTGATATTTTTGATAGTTTTAAAGAGGTTAAGTTGTGAAATTGCCATATATGTATTACTGCAAGTCATCCCCCCCCCCCCCCATCAATTTCCATGACAATTCCTTGACTTTTGTTAATATTTTCGAATTTCCCAGACAGATCACAAAATTCCCAACCTTCAATTAGAATTTGCCCCATTTGGGAGAAGAGTACCCCTGCGAAAAGTTCATCAAAGTTCAAGAACTGTTCTAAAATGTTCTAGAATGTTAAATGGCAGTTCTAGAAGTGCCATTTAATGTTCTCTAACATTCTAGAACAAGAAATGCTTTCGTAAACTTTTTTCGTAGGGGTAATCGCCCATCATGTGTTGGTACTTACATCATCAATAGCTTTAGCCAATTCTTCGCTTTCTTTCTCATCACAGAGCGGTCTGGCCCTCATGAACAGACGATTGTGTTTATTGGGTGACTTGGACAGACACTGGATTTCCGACACCTCTGTCACTGTCTCTCTGTATGTGACGACGGGATCGGACTTCTTCAGGGGGATACCCGCGTGATCTTCCTCTAAATCTTTCAAACAGATCTCCAAATGTAATTCTCCTGCACCGGCAATGATGTGTTCACCAGATTCTTCTATAGTACACTGAAATATGACAAATTGTTGTGAATGAGACCTGTATAAAGCAATAGATAAGACCACATTTGGTTTGATAATTCATTTTATCATATCTTGCTGTTTGAAGTCTTTACTATTTCATATCTGTAATTCGGCATGTTGATTGCTGACCAAGAACTGTCACAAAGCTAACAACAAGATGAGCATGATGGTCCTAAAGCGCTCATCTCAACAAAGATGACAAGAGCAAAAATTGCAATTTTGTCAATTTCAAGGGTACACAACCTTAGTCCAAGGATGTGAAATTATAATCAAGTTCAAAATTACAATCATGCAAACTCTAAGGGTCACCAACATTGTGTCCATGTTTTGTATTAATCGGTCAATCTGTATAGTTTTTATTAAGGTGAAAACAAAGTTGAAAACATCAATATTGTCAAAATATCTCACCTGCACCATAGGATCTGACTTGGCTAGACGTTTAAGTCCTTCTACTAGTTTGGGCAACTCAGATGGGTTCTTGCACTCTACAGCAACACGCACGACAGGGCTCACGGAGAATTTCATCACCTAAAGAGATGTAGAACAATGAATTAAGGTGATTAGATATGAAAATACTGAATAGTTCAAATTTAATGCCATTAACGTATCAATGCCTCAGCGCGAAACAGTTGTAACTGCCTATACAAATATAGGCAGTTACACCCGTTTTGCGCTGAGGCATCAATATGCCCATCAAAAGACTGATCTATCCCAATAAAGTTCCTCACTCAGATACCAATATTTGTTGTTAAATATTCCGAGTACATGTTAAAAAACTTAGACATTTCAACATGAAATTTTGTAGGCAAATGTAACAAGAGGGCCAAGATGGCCCTGTATCGCTCCAGTGGCTTTTAGACATTTAGACTACAATTTCTTCAAGGAATAAAATGGAGGTCTATGCAAAGAAGATTCATGCTACGCCAGAATGAAATCCAATAAGTGATTAAGGAGCAGAAATGTTTTTAAAATTTTCTTAAAATTACACTATGTTTCATATAGCGAAAAATAAGCCTAGCCCACAGCAGCCAAGCTTTTCATCCGATCATGAAGGAATTTGGAAGAGATTCATGCAAAGAAGATTCCTGTGAAGTTTGGTTGAAATTGGTCCTGTAGTTTTGGAGAAGAAGATTGTTTAACAATTTTTCGAAATTCATTCTAATTTAATTTATTAAAATTTAAGTTCTATACAGATTTTTTTTTTAGAAATTTATTCATGCAAGGAAAATTCGTGAAGTTTGGTTAAATATGGTCCAGTAGTTTTGGAAAAGAAGATTTTCCAAAAATTAATTTAAATTAATTAATCAAAATTTAAGTTCCACACAGAATTTATTTTTTTTGAAGGAATTAAGAAGAGATTCATGCATGGAACATTTCTGTAAAGTTCGGTTGAAATTGGTCCAGTAGTTTTGGAGTAGAAGAATTTTTAAAGTTTTTTCGAAAATTTAATTTAATTAAATTAATTAAAATTTAAGTTCTGCGCTGATTTCATTCTTTTGAAGGATTTTGGTAGAAATTCATGCAAGAAAGATTTCTGTGAAGTTTGATAGAAATTGGTCCAGTAGTTTTGGAGAAGAAGAATTTTTAAAGATTTTTCGAAAATTTAATTCTAATAAATTGATTAAAATTGAAGTTATACACAGAATTTATCTTTTTGAAGGAATTAAGAAGAGATTCACACAAGGAAGATTTCTGTGAAGTTTGGTTGAAATTGGTTTAGTAGTTTTGGAGAAGAAGAATTTTTAAGATTTTTTGAAAATTTAAATCAATTAATTAAAATTCAATTTCTGTGCGGATTTTATTCTTTTAAAGGAATTTGGTAGATTCATGCAAGGAAGATTTCTGTGAAGTTTGGTTGAAATTGGTCCAGTAGTTTTGGAGAAGAATTTTTAAAGATTTTTTGAAATTTAACCCTTTCCCAAACGGCAAAATTTTCAGATGGTCCACTTCAAAAATTGCCACAAATGACAAAATTGGTGTTATTAAAGAAAGGGTTTGTGTAAGATATGGCATAGAAAATATTGAGACAAAAGGAGAAACTGCTGGTTATCAGCAGTTTCTTCTTTTGTTTCAATGTTTTCCCAAGCCTTTTCTATTAGGGACGTCAAAACCAGGTCTTGTTTGGGAAAGGGTTAAATCAATTAAATTAATTGAAATTCAAGTTCTGCGCAGATTTTATTCTTTTGAAGGAATTTGGTAGAGCTTCATGCAAAGAAGATTTCTGTGAAGTTTGGTTGAAATTGGTCCAGTAGTTTTGGAGAAGAAGAATTTTTAAAGATTTTTCGAAAATTTAATTCAAATAATTTAATTAAAATTAAAGTTCTGCACAGATTTTATTTTTTTGAAGGAATTTGGTAGAGATTCATGCAAGGAAGATTTCTGTGAAGTTTGGTTGAAATTGGTCCAGTAGTTTTGGAGAAGATGTTTGAAAATTGTTTACGCACGGACGGACGCACGCATGCACGACGGACACAGGGCCATGACATAAGCCCCGCTGGCCTTCGGCCAGTGGAGCTAAAAATTGATGAAATAATTCTAAATCATTTTTTAAGTTTTAAAACATGTGTACTGTATTTAATGATTTATAATCAATTATAACACGTTTCCGTAAAATCCATATATAGCGAAAGAAGAACTGCATCGGGTTTTATTTATACATTATAACACGTTTCCGTAAAATGAATATTGCAAAAGAAGAACTGCATCGGGTTTTATTTGACCAATAACGACTATGTAATTATGCTTTGTGTACGCGCCAAAACGTCACGTAACGTCAAATTCATCAGTCTGTCAGACATGCCTGTCAGTCCTGCAGGTGTCATTTCACTTGTTTAACCCTTTCCCAAACGACAAAATTTTAGGGTGACCCACTTCAAAATCTGCCACAAATGACAAAATTGGTGTTATTAAAGATAGGATTTGTGTAAAATATTCCACAGAAAATATTGAGACAAAAGGAGAAACTGCTGGTTATCAGCAGTTTCTTCTTTTGTTTCAATGTTTTCCCAAGCCTTTTCTATAGGAGACGTCAAAACCAGGTCTTGTTTGGGAAACAGTTAATGCCAAACCAACAACAAATTGATAGTTAATAAAGAATTTCTTAATTTGAACAAGGATTGCTTTGAAACTAATAGTAATTTGTAAAATCAACTTTTGTTTTCGTTTTAATTGATTTGGTCCTTCGATCTGACAGATTCTTTTTCGGACCGACAGATTTTCAGATCTAGTCAGACCGAATAAATGACATTTTGAACTTTTGGGAAGTCTGCAAACATCAATTTCAAATTATTTCAAGACCGAAGGTGACTGTTAACTTTCCGTACCTTCATGTTATGAGCATCTTTGTAAGTTGAGATGGTACCACCCTTCACTAAGAACTGATCTACGCCGACCAGCCCACATATATTACCACAGGGTACATCTGGGATGGGCTCAATGTAACGACCCATCATCAAAATTGTTCTGAAATCATACAAGAGAAAGGTTATAGCAGAGTTTCCATTCACGCCAAATTGTGCGTGAAACATGCATATTTGAAAGAAATCACGTACAAAATTACGGTCCCGTACGCTAATTCACACACAAAAATTTGGACCAGCATCTTCCAACTATCCCGAAAGTGAAACTAACTAAGGAAACTAGAGTAAATCTGTGTTACTCATATGCGATGATTTGAGTGAGATAAAAAAACGCCGCAAACACAGTCAATTGATGACGTAGTCATTCCAGTTTCAATATAATCATGTGATGTTTACGCATCCAAATAAGGTTACATTTTACTATGATTTGTTTACAAAGGTCGCGCGTGCCAAAAAGCGCGGGAAATGGGACAAGTCAGGGCTAGAATTTCACTAAATAAATCACTAGCAATATTTTGCTAGTGGCTTTTGAAACCACTAGCAAAATGGCAAATTCACTTGCAATTTGATTTTCATTTTGAAAAATAAAAGCTTCATAATGTTGCATAAAGCTGTTGGTTTAAAGGACATACCAAAAACTTGTACAGTTAGTCAATATTTGGAAGTTTTTCGTTAGTATTTTCAGGTTGCATTGATAAAACTTGTGGGTGAGGAATATTTTCCCACTAGCCAAAAAATTCTAGTGTCAATTAGAATCACTAGCAATTTTAAATTTTAACTAGCAAAATGCCAGTATGCTAGTGGAAATTCGAGCCCTGCAAGTGGCGTAAACCGAAAAGATTAAAAAAAATTTCCAAGCCTTTTTAAGTTGAATACTTGGTGTCTGATTGTTATGATTGAAAAATTCAGTTTAATTTTGTTATAAAATGTCCTATGAATGCAATTTTGCTGAGGTTGTATCATTCTTTCACTAATTTTTAGATCATTTTCGCCCCCACCCCGAAAATCCTGCACCCACCTCTGAATACTCTTCTCATACAGATCCTCCTTTTTGCCTGGTTTGTAGTTGGGTCCCATAATTCTGACCTTCTGTCCTGTGGCGACGGTTCCGGAGAAAACACGTCCAAAAGCGTAGAAACGTCCCTTATCACTGGTTGGGACCATCTTGGACACGTACATCATTAATTCTCCTTTAGGATCGCAGTTCTTCACAGCTACGAGAAAAAAAATTATTCATTGTACTTATATATAGGATCAATGTCAACATATTAACACAATTATGCAGAGCTATATAAAAGAACGGGGCATTCGAAAACTATAAACTATTTATTACATAAGCACAAAATTTCATTAAATTCTGCCTATTATATGAAGAGAAATAAGAGAAAAAGTAATTTTTACACTAAGGCCCCTTTTTCCATGACGCAGCCTTAAATTTTACAAACGGAGATAAAGGTCCCTAGGTATTGACCCAGGGAGTTCACATGTGAAGTTTCATTGAATTTGGTCCAAGGGTTGCTGAGACATATACGAAACACTATTTGTTTGTCCAAACTTGCGTCACGATTAGCTGGTTAAAATTGTTCCCTATTAGTTTTATTCAAAATGATAAACAAATGAAGACAAGAGCCGTCATAGACGGATTATGCTCCCCGAATAAGTGTTTGTCACAAAATAAAAACTATCATACATTAAGCCCCCTTTTGCCATGACAGATTTTTTGTACACAAATTATTTATAGAATATGATCTAGAACATCTCATTTATCACATAAGCACAAAATTATATTAAATTCTGCCCATTGGATAAAGAGAAATTAGAGAAAATCTAATTTTTACATTAAGCCCCCTTTTTCCATGACGCAGCCTCAAATTAAGAAACGGAGAAATACGTCTCTAGGGATTATCCAAGGGAGTTCACATGTGAAGTTTCATTGAATTTGGTCCAAAGGTTGCTGAGATATGGCTTTGGATGGACGGACACACGGACGGACAGCATGGCAACTATATGCTCCCCCGAAATTTTTTCGGGGAGCATAAAAATCTTTGTTTCATGAAGAATTATAAAGTACCCACCTACGGCGACTGCGTCGTCCATTGGACCTTCATACAACAATTCTGTTCTGTATCTCTGGGCAGTTACGGGCGAGGGAAGATGGATGACGATCATCTGAAGTAAGGCATCCCCAGCGGGCAACCATTTTCTCATGAACACCTGCAAAATCAAATTAAACAGTTGGTACTAATTTCACAGGTGGTGAACTTGGCCAAAGCGAGGGACATTTTTCGCTACAACAAGGTATAGATATTTTGCGTTTAAATGAAAGTTTAAAGATTTTTTTCTAATGACAAGGAATTTGTTCTAAAAATAGGGTTTGCTGTTAAGTATAGACAAACCGTCTGTGTTATGAAATCTCGTAACCACAGCTTTATCAAAGCTGTAGATACGAGATTTTATAACAACACCAACGGAATACATTGTTCGGGAAAAAAATTCCCTAGCTTTGGCTGAGTTCACCACTAGTTAGGGATGGGCATCGTTAGGATTTAGCCGATTCCGATACCAGTGATTTTGTTACAAATTTATGGGGAAGAGTCCTGGGACCCACTGGTTCCCAAAACGATGAGTCCAATATTGAAACATAGAAGTCTTTGAAAGACAATGTCGATTACACATTAAAAATGTTAGCATTCTGGGACTCACTAAATATTTTTCAATGAGTCCTGAGAAAAAAATGTGAGTCAGGGACTCGGGACTCGCAGGTAACAAAATCCCTGCCGATACCTATTCGATACTTTTTAACCGATTCCGATACCAGTTACTTTACATTGTGAGCATGCTATTATTTGACAAGTTAATATTTTCTTCCAGTGAGCAATAATCAAAAATCAACAAGAGATGTTTGTAAAACATATATGCCCCCTCAAGGGCCTACATTTGATGTAGGTCAAAGTCCAAGGTCAAGTTAACAAGGTCCAAGGTCATGGTCAAATATAAAAGGTCTTGGTAGGAGGTGTCTATGTGTGAAATATCAAAGCTGTATATGTAAAAGTAAAATGAAACATAGGCCAGATTAAAGTTTTTAAAAGTAGGCCAAATGCCAAGGTCAAGGTCAAATGTGAAAGGTCTTGGTTGGAGGTGTCCATGTGTGAAATATCAAGGCTGTAGGTGTAAAAGGACATGATATATATGCCTGGTTTCAGACTTTTTAAAAGTAGGTCAAACTCCAAGGTCAAGGTTGCAATATTCAAGGTCATGGTCAAATGTGAAAGGTCTTGGTAGGAGGTGTCTATGTGTGAAATATCAAGGCTGTAGGTGTAATAGGACATAAGATAAAGGCTAGGTTAAATATTTCTAAAAGAATGTAAAAATCAAAGGTCAAGGTCACACAGGCCAAGGTCATGGTCAAATGTGAAAGGTCTTGGTAGGAGGTGTCCATGTGTAAAATATTGAGACTGTATAGGTAACAGGACATGAGATATAGGCCTAGTTTAAGTTTTTTAAAAGTAGGTCAAACTCCAAGGTCAGGGTCCAAGGTCATGGTCAAAAGTGAAATATCTTGGTTGGAAGTGACCATGTGTGAAATATCAATGCTGTATATGTAAAATGACATGAAATATAGCCCAGGTTAATGTATTATTAAAGTAGGTCTAACACCAAGGTCAAGGTCACAAGGTCCAAGGTCATGGTCAAATGTGAAAGGTCTTGGTCGTAGGTGTCCATGTGTCAAATATCAAGGCTGTATGTGTAAAAGGACATATATCGGCTAGGTTAAAGTTTTTTTTAAAGTAGGTTAAAGTCCAAGGTCAAGGTCACAAGGTCCAAGGTCATGGTCAAATGTGAAAGGTCTTGGTAAGATGTGTCCATGTGTGAAATACCAAGGCTGTATGTGTAATAGCACATAAGATATAGGCCCAGTTTAATTTTTTTAAAAGTAGGTCAAACTCCAAGGTCAAGGCCACATGGTCCAAGGTCATAGTCGTATGTGATAGGTCTAGGTCGGAGGTTTCCATGTGTCAAATATCAAGGCTGTATGTGTAAATGGACATGATATATCGGCCAGGTCAAAGTTTTTTAAAAGTAGGTCAAACTCCAAGGTCAAGGTCACAAAGTCCAAGGTCATGGTCAATTGTGAATGGTCTTGGTAAGATGTGTCCATGTGTGAAATATCAAGGCTGTATTTGTAAAAGGTCATGAGATATATGCCGGGTTTATTTTTTTATAAAGTAGGTCAAACTCCAAGGTCAAGGTCACAATGTCCAAGGTCATGGTTAAATGTGAACGATGTTGATAGGAGGTATCTATGTGTGAGATATCAAGGCTGTATGTGTAAAAGGACACGGGATATAGGCAAGGTTAAGAATTAAGCGTAACAAGAGCCGTCAGAGACGGACAATGCTCCCCGATTAAGGCATTGTCACAATAAATATATGCCATGCAGAGCTAATATAAAGCTAACAAAATGTTAAGCCCCCTTTTTGCATGACATATTTTGTATACGCAAATTTCAAATAGTTTATTGTCAAGGGCATCTGATTTGCTACTCAAATATGAAATTTCATCAAATTCTGACCATTAGACTAGGAGAAATTAGAAAAAAACTGTATTTAACCTTAAGTCCCCTTTTCCCATGACGAGGCCTCAAATCCAAAAACCGGGAAAAGTACATCGGCATTTTGTCATAGGGAGTTCACATGGTAAGTTTCATTTGATTTGGCCCAAGGGTTATGGAGAAATCGCTTCGGACGGACGGACGGACGGACGGAATGACGGACGGACAGGACGGACGGACGGACAGACAAAGCGGCGACTATATGCTCTCCCTTCGGGGAGCATAAAAATCAACAAAGGGCAATAACTCCAAAAATTTGATTGGCAGAATTACAGTTCTTGTGCACTGCACCTCTCCATAATGAGATCTATCCACCTGTAAAGTTTCATGATTCTACCTTACATACTTTTTGAGTTATGCACTGGACAATAATCACGTTTGAAAATCAACAAAGGGCAATAACTCAAAAAATATGATCAGCAGAGTTACGGTTCTTGTACACTGCACCTCTCCATAATGAGATCTATCCACCTGTAAAGTTTCATGATTCTACCTAACATAGTTTTTGAGTTATGCTCCGGACATGAATCAAGTTTGAAAATCAACAAAGGGCAATAATTCAAAAAGTTTTATCAGCAGAGTTACGGTTCTTGTGCACTGCACCTCTCCATAATGAGAGCTATCCACCTGTGAAGTTTCATGATTCTACCTTACATACTTTTGAGTTATGCTCCGGACAAGAATCAAGTTTGAAAATCAACAAAGGGCAATAACTCAAAAAAATTGATCGACAGAGTTACGGTTCTTGTGCACTGCACCTCTCCATAATGAGAGCTATCCACCTGTAAAGTTTCGTGATTCTACCTTACATACTTTTTGAGTTATGCTCCGGACAAGAATCAATTTATAAAATCAACAAAGGGCAATAACTCAAAAATTTTGATCGACAGAGTTACAGTTCTTGTGCACTGCACCTCTCCTAAATGAGATCTATCCACCTGTGAAGTTTCATGATTCTACCTTACATACTTTTTGGATTATGCTCCGGACAAGAATCAAGTTATAAAATCAACAAAGGGCAATAACTCAAAAACTTTGATCAGCAGAGTTGCGGTTCTTGTGCACTGCACCTCTCCATAATGAGATCTATCCACCTGTGAAGTTTCATGATTCTACCTTTAATACTTTTTGAGTTATGCTCCGGACAAGAATCAATTTATAAAATCAACAAAGGGCAATAACTCAAAAAATTTGATCGAAAGAGTTACAGTTCTTGTGCACTGCACCTCTCCTAAATGAGATCTATCCACCTATAAAGTTTCATGATTCTACCTTACATACTTTTTGAGTTATGCATATGGACAAGAATCAAGTTATAAAATCAACAAAGGGCAATAACTCAAAAAATTTGATCGGCAGAGTTACGGTTCTTGTGCACTGCACCTCTCCATAATGAGATCTATCCACCTGTGAAGTTTCATGATTCTACCTTTAATACTTTTTGAGTTATGCTCCGGACAAGATTTGGTCTACGGACAGACCGACCGACCTACGGACCGACCGACCGACCGACACTTGCAAAACAATATACCCCCATTTTCTTCAAAAGGGGGCATAACTATATGCATTTACAACAGATTCATTATTCATTTCTTGTATCAAAACTAACATAACTTAAGGACTAGGGCTGACTGAAAAGTTATAAATCTAGCCTCAGATTTAAAAATCTCGAGTAATTTTGGTGCCTTTCTAAATACCACCTCCATTCACGCCCCCCTCCCACCGCCGATGGTCGAACATGAAAGAGGATCGTATCTGCTATTCTTAATAATGCTATACATGCAAGCGAAAATTTAAATCTATCTGTTATGTTTTAATAATAAAATACAAAACAAGAGGACCATGATGGTCCTAAATCGCTCACCTGAATCAAGATGGCAAGAGTGATAATGGCAATTTTGTCAAATTCAAAAGCATGAAACTGATAGGGACTTTCTGTTTGGAAACAATCAAGAAAAAAATTTGTTCCAATCGATCCTGTAAGGTTGGGTATGAATTAGCACAATTGTTGACGGTTTTTTCTCCAATACTAGTAATTATTTAATGATTTCGCAATATACAACATAGGGCTAATTTTCAAAGCATTCTGATCTGTTAGAGATTGATCATTTATGATAGGCTCAATTAACAAGATTTGGTCTGTGATTGAAATAATATAGCACAGGATTACCATCTGATAAGCTAAGGCTAATCCCTTATTTGTTTACATAAGATAAACATGGGGCCAGCCAGAGCAACAGATAAGAGAAATAGATAAGAGAAATAGGACAGAATTCTCTGAGTCCGATAAGCCCCTTCCTCCCTGCCACAGCCTGATTTTTTATCAATTGTAAGAATTTGAGAACAAATTTTGAAAAGAGTGACTCAAGGAACATTCCTGCAAAGTCTGGTTCATTTGGGCCCAATGGTTGATTTTTTAAGAATTTTCTTATAATTTCTCGAAGCCCAATAAGCCCCTTCCTCCCTGCCAAGGCCAATTTTTTGTCAATTGTAAGAATTTGAAAACAAATTTTGAAAAGAGTGACTCAAGGATCATTCCTGTAAAGTCTGGTTCAAATTGGCCCAATGGTTGATTTTTAAAGAATTTTCTTACAATTTCTCTGAGTCTGATAAGCCCCCTTCCTCCCTGCCACGGCCACATTTTTTGACAAAGGTAAAAATTTGGGAATAAACTTTGAAAAGAGTGACTAAAGGAACATTTCTGCAAAGTCTGGTCCAAATTGGCCCAATGGTTGATTTTTAAAGAATTTTCTTATGATTTCTCCAAGTCCGATAAGCCCCTTCCTCCCTGCCACGGCCACATTTTTTGTCAATTGCAAGAATTTGAAAACAAATTTTAAAAAGAGTGACTCAAGGAACATTTCTGCAAAGTCTGGTTCAGTTGGGCCCAATGGTTGATTTTTAAAGAATTTTCTAATGATTTCTCTAAGTCCAATAAGCCCCTTCCTCCCTGCCACGGCCACATTTTTTGACAAATGTGAAAATTTGTGGATAAATTTTGAAAAGAGTGACTCAAGGCACATTCCTGCCAACTTTGGTTCAAATTGGCCCTATGGTTGATTTTTAAAGAATTTTCTTAAGATTTCTCTAAAATCTGATAAGCCCCGCCCTGCCACGCCCACATTTTTTGACAAATCAAAAATTCACGAACAAGTTTTGAAAAGGGTCACACAAGGAACATTCCTGCTAAGTTTGGTTAAAATTGGACCGATGGTTTAGGAGGAGAAGATGTTTGAAGAAATTGTGGACGGACAGACGGACGGACGACGGACAAAAAGCGATCACAATAGCTCACTTTGAGCACTTCGTGCTCAGGTGAGCTAAACAAGAGGCCCAGGAGGGCCTGAATCGCTCCACTGGTTCAGGTGGAAGAATTATCCCATGAATTCTTGTAAGCCTTACACAGCTGCAGCCAAATCTTGATATTTGTGAATAAATTTTGAAGAGAGACTCAAAGAACATTCTTGCAAAGTCTGCTTCAAATTGGCCTTATGGTTGATTTTTAAAGAATTTTCTTATGATTTCACTAAGTCTGATAAGCCCCTTTCTCCCTGCCACGGCCACATTTTTTTGACAAATATAAACAAGATATGAACGTTAGCCTTATAAAAAATATTCTTTTGACAAGTCTGAGTGTAACTTTAACATATCTTTTACTTCATACCCAAATTTCTGTAAAAACTACCTGTACGAAAAGGTCATCATTCATCTATGCATTATTTGATTATACACAATAAGGTTATTGATTTAAAATGCAACTAAGAAACAGTTAAACATATTGAATGTAATTGGTTAATTCAATAAATATAATAATTGCTTAAAATGATGAAAAATAAGAAACAAAGTAAAAGTTTTTATGATCAGCAAGGCGATTCTCCTCAGGCCAAAGGCCTTTACCAACATTGGTGAATTAAACTATCCTGTTAACAGCAACGACAGCTGTAATAAATTCTGCATAGAATTTATATATAAACCTAACTCAAAAAGCTTTCAAATGTGATTTCCAATTGCAATTTGTAAAGACAATTCCAAAACAAGAGGACCATGATGGTCCTGTCTCTCACCTGAGTGTTACTTCCTTCTTTATTTCTTCATAAACCAGAATGTAAACAGAAAAATCATTAAGACCCCCTTTCTTAGTCTAGATCTGCCCAATTCAAGACAAGCTTCTCTTTTTAAGTGACAAACACTTTGACTCAATCAAATTCAGTGTAAGAAAATGTCATAAAGACCCCTTTTCCCATGTTTTAACACAAAACCTTTCCATGTTCAAAAAGGTTCATTCTGTATGCTGAAACAATTATTTTGACCAGTTGTTTTTTCAGATTGAGCTGAATTTGTGGCCTTCAGTATATAAACATTGGAAATGTCATTAAGATCTCTGTATGCTTAAACAATTATTTTGACCAGTTTAATTATGACCAAGTTTCAATAGGATTGAGCCAAATTTGTGGCCACTAGAGTGAAACAGTGAAAATGTAAATAAGGCCCCTTTTCCTGTGTTTTCAAAAGGAATAAAATTCCTTTTAAAACTTTGGTAGAGCTTAACCCAAAGAAGATCCCTGCAAAGTTTCAGGTCGTTTGGCCTTGTGATTTAGGAAAAGACTTTTAAAGCAATTGTTGGACGATAGACAACAGACAGACGGACAACGGACATTCACCGATTACAATAGCTCACCTTGAGTACTTTGTCTTCACGTGAGCTAAAAGTTGAACGCACGGACGGACGGACGCACGCACGCACGACGGACACAACGCCATGACAATAGCTCACTGGCCGAATAATGGAAAATAAGCCCCGCCCACAGTGGCCATGTTTTTCGAATTATCAAAATTTCTTCAAGGAATCTGAAAAAGGGTCACCAAAGGAACATGCCTGTCAAATTTCAAAGAAATCTGATAAGTTGTTTGGGAGAAGAAGATTTTTTAAGTTTTTTCTAAAAATTCGTATTTGTTACCATAGCAACCAGAGTTTTCAATGGAATTGAATTCTTTGAAGGAATTTGAAAGAGGGCTATGCAAGGAACATTTCTGTGAAATTTAATTAAAATTGGTCCAGTAGTTTTTGAGAAGAAGATTTTTTAAAATTACACTATGCGCCATATATGGAAAATAAGCCCCGCCCACAGCGGCCATGTTTTTCGAATTATCAAAATTCCTTCAAGGAATCTGAAAAAGGGTCACCAAAGGAACATGCCTGTCAAATTTCAAAGAAATCTGATAAGTTGTTTGGGAGAAGAAGATTTTTTAAGTTTTTTCTAAAAATTCGTATTTGTTACCATAGCAACCAGAGTTTTCAATGGAATTGAATTCTTTGAAGGAATTTGAAAGAGGGCTATGCAAGGAACATTTCTGTGAAATTTAATTAAAATTGGTCCAGTAGTTTCTGAGAAGAAGATTTTTAAAGAAAAAGTTAACGGACGGACGGACGGACGCACGGACGGACGGACGCACGCACGCACGACGGACACAACGCCATGACAATAGCTCGCTGGCCTTCGGCCAGTGGAGCTAAAAATTACACAGTCCTAACGCAAGTATAGTAGAATAAAGATAAATCAAAGTACCGGTATTCAAACTATTCCAGATGAGTAACTAAGTACGAAAACAACGCTGCTGGTAAGACTAAACATGTGTAATTCGTATTGCTGATCACAAAACACTGTAACGAAGGGTTACAAAGGTATCGATACATCGCTGTAGTTTTAATGGTAGGCGATGGGTTCTCGGAGATCAAAGGGGAATGCCGCAAATGCAATCGTCATAAGATGACGTAGTATATGTCTTTATTCTTTACTCACATGAGTTAGCTCGGGGAATATGTGAAAATGAAAAAAAAAAAACTGTGGATTTAGTTAATTGGAATAAAATTGTGCACGGTACAAAGGATTTCCCCCCCGCATACCTTATGACTTGCGAGGATCAAAGAGTTTAAACTCGATGAGGAAATGTAGATAGTCGAACAATTTTGAATTTACCACAATTGTTTTTCATCTCCTGATACATGAAGTATCAGACCACTGGGTATCCGAGGATGTTTGTTTTCATATTTGTATAAAATCAAAGACTGCAAATCCGATTCAAACGTTCGGCGGGTTTTACAGTACAGTTGCAAGGCGCCCGCATCACATACTTATGCTAATTCATGCAGCGCACAAAGTGCGCTGATTGGACATTGATTGTTTTAAAGAATGCCAACCACCCTTCTAATATCGTTTTGTGACAGGTAAGCAGGGCGGAGCAACTGCTTTCCCAGCTCTTCTTTCAGTTTCACTCGATAGATAAGCTGTCAATCAAGAAGGAATTACTCTTCCGTGTATGACAGGAGCTCATTCGGAAAAAAATTGTAAATACAAGGCTGTAGATCTATACGATATTTATGAAGTTCAACGTGATATTAAAAGAATTGATAAGCTTTCATTGGGATAAAAAAAATTGTCATGCGAATTTGGAAAAGCGATACTTTACCTTTCGAAATACAGATTTTACACATTTCTAATAGGCAGCAGCCGCATTTTACGTAAGGTTTGGATTACTAATTTGACCGGGATAGAGGATGTAGAAAGACGAGAATTTTTGTCATGAAATTGTAATGAAATTCTACCTAGTATAATCTGATAAAGGTATCGAATTTAGGAACCGTTCCTTCAAAATGAATCGATACCAATTACTCGGGACATCGTGGTACCGGGAGTAACCGATTCCAAAGTACCGGTGCCCATCCCTACCACTAGTGAATTTGAATGCATGTAAAGCTGTATGTCAGTTCTTGCATGTTTTAGCACTTGCCACAAAATATAAACTTGCCACAAAATATAGTCAAAATACAGTAGTAGTAGATTTAAAGGGTACCAGGCGAGGCAGTTGATTTCGCCGCATATATACTCAGTTCCAAAAGAAAGGGTGCACTATTAAATTTTGAATATCTCGAAAAGTATACCGTCTACCGCAAGGAAATTTTGTACGACACATCTCAAGACCATTGACAAACGATATATCGATGAAGAAATCACATAGCACGCTCAAATTTTTGGCTTGATTGCGATTTTGCATTTTTGGTGTTTTACGTATGCCTCTACGTGCTGGATGAGTTATCGATCAGAAATTACACTCGCAGCACTCCTTTTGGCATATCGCAGCAAAAAAACACATGTTCATTACATTTGTACATAGTGCATTAGCGTGAAACGAATTGCAATTAATGTTGGTGAGCAAGACCGAACCTGGTGAAAACAAAAACCTACCGAAAATTTGAATTTGTACAGTATTTGTGTTCTAATAGCAATTGGTCATTTGTATGGCATCTTAACCCTTTCCCATTCAACGAAATTTTCGGGTGCTTCTATTTAAAAGCTGCTGAAGATGACAAAATTGATGTCAAAAAGGAAGGAATTTGTGTACAAAATAGCATAGAAAATATTGAGACAAAAGGGGAAACTGCTGGTTATCAGCAGTTTCTTCTTTTGTTTCAATGTTTTCCCAAGCTTATTCTATAGGGGACGTCAAAACCAGGTCTTGTTTGGGAAAGGGTTAAAGGCAAACAAATTCGCTTTAGAACGTTATTGTACCGTTCGACGGCAATTCACTAGACTACTAACATAGCGATTACTAACGTTGACGTACACGTAACGTCTACAAGAAAGTTCCAGCTTTAACGTGGAAATGGCTTGGAAGGCCTGGCCAAACCTACTCTCTTATGAACAGAGCACATTATCTCTACATTCCATTTCCATAGAATGAGCTCTGTTCTCGCAGGGTCATTTCACGTCTAATCTCGGGGCCTTGGCGGGATTTCCGTATCCAATCGTTGGCGATACACAACAAAACAATTCAACAAGAGGACCATGATGGTCCTTGATCGCTCACCTGCACCTAGATAGAATGAAAGTCGTAAGGTTGTCAAGTTCAAGAGCACATAATTTAAGATGCGAGATGCTTATCAAGCTGAAAACTGCTTTCATAATCTTGAATGATCAATATTTGTAGCTATTACAGTAAAAACAAAGTGGAAGAAAACAACAATTTTGTCACAGTCAAGGGCACATAACTCATGTCCAAGTTTTTTATTGGTTAATATTTATTGCTGTTTGAGAGAAAACAAAGTCGAAAGTGGCAATTTTGTAGCCATCAAGGGCGCACAACTCTGGGTTTTTTTAGTCCGACCAATCGAACAAATTAAAACAATCAAGATCTTATGGTCACCAACATTGTGACCAAGTTGTGTCTTGATTGGTCCATATTTGTGTTTGCTAGAAAGAAAATAAAGTCGAAAACAGTAATTTTGTTAAATTCAAGGGCCAATAACTCTTGTTTTTCTAATCAAATCAAGCTGAAAATTTAATTCATCAAGGACCTTATGGTCACCAACATTGTGGCCAAGCTTTGCCTTGATTAGTCAATAAATGTAGATGCTACAGTGTAAACAAAGTCGAAAACAGCAATTTTGTCAAATTCAAGGGCACATAATTCCAGACTTCCTGCTCCTATCACACTGAAAATCAAATTCATCCAAGATCTTATAGTTACCAACATTGTGGCAAAGTTTTGTCTTCATCGGTAAATATTTGTAGATGCTAGAGTGGTAACAAAGTCAAAACTAGCCATTTTTTATGTTCAAGGGCACATAACTCCGGACTTCCAAGTCCGATCTGACTCAAAATTGAACTCATACGAGAACTTATGGTCATACATGATTTGACCAAGTTTGGCTAATATTGGTCAATATTTGTAGATACTAGAGTGGTAACAAAGTCAAAACTAGCCTTTTTTGATGTTCAAGGGCACATAACTCCGGACTTCCAAGTCCGATCTGACTCAAAATCGAACTCATCCAAGAACTTATGGTCATACATGTTTTCACCAGGTTTGATTAAGATTGGTCAATATTTGTAGATACTAGAGTGGTAACAAAGTCAAAACTAGCCATTTTATGACGTTCAAGGGCACATAACTCCAGACTTCCTTGTCTGATCTGACTCAAAAAGCGAACTCATCCGAGAACTTATGGTCATACATGTTTTGACCAAGTTTGGTCAAGATTGGTCAATATTTGTGGATGCTAGAGTGGTAACAACAAATTGTGGACAGACGGACAGACGGACGGACGGACGACAGACAAAAAGCGACCACAATAGCTCACCTTGAGCACTTCGTGCTCAGGTGAGCTAAAAAGCTGATACAAACTTTCATTGGCTGACGCTTCAAATTACCGGCTTCAGCCAAAAATAGAAGCGACGTAATGTATACGTAATCAAACCAGATCAAACTGAATGATTTTGATTCGATAATTCAAATGTTACCGGCTTCAGCCAAAAATAGAAGCGACGTAATGTATACGTAATGATCATGCAAGATAAAACTGAATGATTTTGATTCGATAATTCAAATGGTGTGCTATAATTAGATTATGACGACCAAATAGGCTGTTGGCGTACCGAAAACTGCAGAGGTCATATTTGATGGTTTAATCAATAGAGCTCGGCAATGGAGAGTAGGCAAAACCCTACAACGGCATATAAGCTTGTAACTCTATCCACAGGACAAGAGGACCATGATGGTCCTATATCGCTCACCTGAACCAAAATGATATGAGCAACACTTTTGTTCAATTCAATAAACATTTATGACTGTAAGACTGAAAACTAACTTATAGTCAATAACTTTGTGAAAATCAAACTCATCTGAGATCTTATGGTGCCAAACATTGTGTCCAGGTTTTTCTTGATTGATAAATAATCACAGATTCTAGAGTATAAACAAGGTCGAAAACAGCCAAAGACGGTATTTTTTTCAAATTCAAGGGCACACAATTCTCGACTTTCTGATCACATCAGACTGAAAATCTACCTCATCCAAGATATTATGGTCTCCAACATAGTGTCCAAGATTTGTCTTGATTGGTCAATAATTGAAGATTCTAGAGTGTAAACAAGATCGAAAAACAGCCAGATACGGCTATTTTGTTAAAATTCAAGGGCACATAACTCTCAACTTTCTGATCGGATCAGACTGAAAATCAAACTCATCCGACATATTATGGTCCAAAACATTGTGTCCAAGTTTTGTCTTGATTGATTGATAATTGTAGATTCTAGAGTGTAAACAAGGTCGAAAACAGCCGAAAAAGACAATTTTATCAAATTCAAGGGTACATAACTCTCGTCTTTCTGGTCATATCACACTAAAAATCAAACTCATCCGAAATCTTATCCTCTCAAACATTGTGTCCAAGATTTGTCTTGATTGGACAAAAATTGAAAATTCTAGAGTGTAAACAAGGTCGAAAACAGTCAAAAACGACAATTTTGTCAAATTCAAGGGCACATAAGTCTGGACTTTCTTGTCTTATCAGAAAATTCTAGTCATCTGAGATCTTATGATCTCTAACATTGTGTCCAAGTTTTGTCTTGATTGATTGATAAATGTAGATTCTAGAGTGTAAACAATGTCGAAAACAGCCGAAAATGACAATTTTATCAAATTCAAGGGCACGTAACTCTTGTCTTTTTTGTCAGATCACACTGAAAATCGAACTCATCCGAAATCTTATGGTCTCAAACATTGTGTCCAAGATTTGTCTTGATTGGTCAGTAATTGTAGATTCTAGAGTGTAAAAAAGGTCGAAAACAGTCAAAAACGACAATTTTGTCAAAGTCAAGGGCATCTAACTCTCTTCTTTCTGGTCAGATCACACTGAAAATCACACTCATCCAAGATCTTATGGTCTCAAACATTGTGTCCAAGATTTGTCTTGATTGGACAATAATTGAAAATTCTAGAGTGTAAACAAGGTCGAAAACAGTCAAAAACGACAATTTTGTCAAATTCAAGGGCACATAAGTCTCGACTTTCTTGTCTTATCAGATTGAAAATTCAACTCATCCGAGATCTTATGATCTCCAATATTGTGTCCAAGTTTTGTCTTGATTGATTAATAAATACATGTAGATTCTAGAGTATAAACAATGTCGAAAACAGCCGAAAATGACAATTTTATCAAATTCAAGGGCACGTAATTCTAGTCTTTTTTGTCAGATCACACTGAAAATCAAACTCATCCAAGATCTTATGGTCTCAAACATTGTGTCCAAGATTTGTCTTGATTGGTCAATAATTGTAGATTCTAGAGTGTAAACAAGGTCGAAAACAGTCAAAAACGACAATTTTGTCAAATTCAAGGGCACATAACTCTCGACTTTCTCGTCTAATCAGACTGAAAATTAAACTCATCTGAGATCTTAGGGTCTCCATCATTGTGTTCAAGATTTGTCTTGATTGGTCAATAATTGTAGATTCTAGAGTGTAAACAAGGTCGAAAACGGTCGAAAACGGCAATTTTGAAAAATTAAAGGGCACATAACTTTTGACTTTTTCATCTGATCTGACTGAAAATCGAACTCATCCAAGATCCTATAGTCTCCAATATTATATCCAAGTTTTGTATTGATTGGGCAATAATTGTAGATGCTAGAGTGTAAACAAAGTTAAAAACAGCATTTTTCGTCATTCAGGGGCAGATAACTCCACACTTTCTGGTCCGATCTGGCCCATAATCGAACTCATCCGAGATCTTATGACCATACTTGTTTTGACAAAGTTTGGTCAAGATTGACTAATATTTGTGGATGCTAGAGTGTAAACACCAAATTGTGGACAGACGGACAGACGGACGGACGACGGACAAAAAGCGATCACAATAGCTCACCTTGAGCACTTCGTGCTCAGGTGAGCTAAAAAACTGTAAAGAGTGCAAATCTCAACACCATCAACACCATAATGATCTGACTCTGTGTATGCAATATGAGGAATTCTATCGACATCTGCTTGATGCCAATTTTCTTTAAGGTCTAATCTGAAGTATGATATCACTTTTACTCCCTAAATTGCCATTAACTTTGTGAAAATTAAGGTAAAGGTAAAACGCAAATGTGCACACTTTCTTTTGGAACAGAGTATATGATGAAAATCACTATATAAATGGTATTTCATAAAAGATATGTTGCACTTGACTGGTTTAACAGTTTAATTTAACACTTTTTACATTGTTACCTAGATTGAGAACTATAGATTTACGAAAAATAAAGATCAATCATTTTTGTAAATTGCCACAGTGTGATGTTATATCATGACTTGACTCCACCCTCAATCACTGTAATAAAGCAGTGAATCTATCGGAAAACATTTAACCCTTTACCAAACGACAAAATGTTAGGGTGTTCCACATCAAAAACTGCCATAAATGACAAAATCGATGTTATTAAAGATAGGATTTATGTAAAATATGGCACAGAAAATATTGAGACAAAAGGAGAAACTGCTGGTTATCAGCAGTTTCTTCTTTTGTTTCAATGTTTTCTTGAGCCTTTCCTAATAGACGTCAAAACCAGGTCTTGTTTGGGAAAGGGTTAAATGCATTGTGGAATGTCACTTTATGACGGAAAAGTTGTGCATTGACCATGTTAGAAGTCTCAGGCTTGCAACAGTTTGAAGTCATACGGCCAAACAAAGTTTTTCAAATTTTGTCTTCGGGAAAGATTGGGGAAGACATTTCAAAGACGAAATAAGAACACTGTTTATGTTTTAAAAATAATGAAACTGACATTTGCTTATTAGAAAGGTGTTCTTTTTGGAAGAAGGGTTTAATTTTAGCAGTCACCGGACTCTTCTAAGGCTTGCCTCTTTCAGCTATAAATACGGATGCTAGAGCAGAAAAGATAAATCCATTTGTATGACAGTTCCATCTATTGAATTTTACTCTCAAAATGTCACATTCAAAGTAACTAGGCCATCAGGGGCAATTGTCTTAATCAAAGCTACATTATAAGCCATCTGATTAGACGAGACATTTGTCTCATCCAATCGGATTGATTGTAGTGTACTTCCAACGGTACATTCGGAATTGACCAAACGCCGACTGTCAATCAAAAACATCGATTAGCCAATGGGCGATCAGAAAAATGTCATGCCCCAATTGTTCTTCGTTGCACGTGTTATTGTATCGATTTATCGACTGTAAATCAAAGCAATCGACATGCCAATGGCAAAAAAATTTGTGCTAACAATAGACTAGGTTTACGGTTATGTTTTGATAATCCGTCGGTGTTGTTATAAAATCTCGTAACTACGGCTTAAATCAAGCCGTAGTTATGAGAGTTTATAACAACACCTATAACTTGACAGAGTCTTGAGCCGCGACGAAAGGTTACGGTATATTCCAATACATGTAAATGGGGAGGAGTGCCTATTTTCCACTGAATAAAAGCGAACCATGACAGGTATTGCGTGCTGTCCGCGATGCCGTGTGAGTTCAGTAGCTGTATCCAGATAGTACTGCGTCGACTTATTACAGGAAGACGGGTTCGAGTCACATATTTTTACAATTAGAAATCCCTCTTCCCCCGTCAATTTAGACTCGTTGATCTTTGATCATTCACAGGTCGTTGTCTATCTATACTAAATATTATTTTGTTTGTCCGAATTTACGTCACGATTAACAGGATAAAGTTGTTCCCTATAAACGATCACATCCCCATTGTTTGTCTTAAATTCTATGTTGGGCGGAGCGATCTGTCGATTGGCGTTTGGTCAATTAATACTATACTTAGCAAAAAAAGAAACTTTACATCTTTTATTGCCTTTTTAGATGGTTAAAGCGTTTCACTATATCAATTAAATCGATATGTACTTATCTGGCAAATGATAGAGAATATACAGGCATAAAAAAATTCGATGTTTCACAGCGCACGGGCTTAAACGCTTTTCATGTCCGGTTTTCATCACCCTACTCGTGTTTAGCAATCCCGAGTTCATTTCGAATGCTTTTTGACATCGAGTGTCACATACTCTTTATCACTAAAACGAAAAAACAAAACTGTTTGCATTTTCTTATGAAAACAAATATGCCACGGCTATCTGAAAATGACCGAAATCAGGCTGTCGGTATGCTTAGAGCCGGTATGTCTGTGACAGAGCTCCAGATAAGATGCGTATTTGCGTAAAATATGCACTGGTTTGGTCTAAATACGCATAAACTTTTATAACAATGCGTACAGAAACGCATTCAAAATAAGGAAAACGCATTTGGTAATTGTCAGTAAGCGTATCAAGATCAAAGAGTCAGAAAAACATAAATTTGGAAATTCCAACAATTAACACAAACCGCTTTGGTCTGTAACAATAGGTTATGGAAGTTAGCTTTCCGATATCTATTACGACTTTAAAAAATCAGCCAATCAAAACCTGGAATAATTTGGGAATACCAATTACGTCACCAGCCGAGCGACAATTGGCTATTCCGTAGATCTACCGAATGATGCCGAGTGTTGGATTTGTTCAATCAATCGTTTATCTCCGTGAAAGAGACTGTATATATCGGACAAGGGAACTGGAAGGTGTTTGGTATTTTAATCGGCAAACAAGTAAATCCACTCCTGAGCAGATCGTAAAGGCAATTTTGGCCGATATTATTTCTGACAGTAATCTCGTTCAGAAAAAATAACCAACTCTATAGTCGGAGACATACCGTGGTTAGACTCCTTGAACCTGAAAATGAAAGTTGGTCGTTGCGGTTGGGTGCTCCTATTTATTATAGTCCTTTTCCGAACAAGAAGGTAAATACGCCTTGCCTCAAAAATAATCTGGAAATACGCATTGGAAAAAATTCTGAGGGGTAAATACTCTTTGCCTCAAAAAATTATCTGGAGCTCTGCTGTGAATAACGGTGCCCTTCATTTTGGATTCTCAAAGCAAACAATTCATAACCTAAGGACTCGGTATGCAACTACTGGAGAAGTTAGAGATTGGCCGAGATCAGGTAGGCCTCTAGTGACGTCACATAGAGACGGCCATTTTATCACCGTAACGCATGTGCATAACTGATTTATCCCAGCAACAATAACTGCTAGACAGCTAGGAGTCTCTGCCCAGACCAAACATAATCGTCTTAGAAACAAGAGGACCAAGATGGTCCTATATCGCTCATCTTAGAGCTCCCTGAGACATACTTTTTAACAAACCTTTTAAATCTCCGGGGATTTTGAAAAGAGGATTTTGAAAAGGAGTCATATGACAATGGTTCACACTTAATTTCAAAGCACAATTTGGGAAAAGATTGTCAAAGATTTTTCACTATATCTGTATAAAATCCACAACATGTTGCTGAATTTCCATTGCACATAGACAAATTGAAGCATTAATCTTGGAAAGAGGTCATTGGGCTATAATATTTAGAAACCATAGAAAGTTTGGAAATTCTAAGACAATTTTAAACCTGTTCCCGCTTTTTCAAATCTAGAATACCTCATGGTAGAGCTTATTTTCAAAGCGAAATGATAACTTGAACTAATCTGTTTAACAAGACAATAATTTTTATGACAAACACAACTTATATACACTTTTTTCTGTACAAAATGCAAGAGCCTAAAGCATAGGAATAATTCTAAAAGTTCTTAAACGAGGCAAAAAAATTATCTTCAGGCCTTAACAACTTTAAAAGATTGTCAAACATTGCCCTCTATCATTTATATGGAACCCACAACATAGGGGAAATATTCATTGAACAGTAAGGATTTGGTTATGGTTAAACCTTTTCCAAACAACATAACATAAGAGCAGACATAATTAAAAGCTGCTGTAGATGATAAAACAGGTGTTGATAAAGACTGCATTCATGTATAAAAATGCAGAGAAAATAATGAGGCAAAATGAGACAACACAGGCTATCAACATTTTCTTCTTTTACCATATCATTTACAAGCCTTTTCTGTCGGTGAGGCAAACCTGTGTATGGTAGAGAAAGGGCATAACGCTTTCCCATACAGAAAGGTAAAGAAAGGAAATAGACTGTTCCAATTTGAAAGTTCTGAATACAAAATTGACAGCGGTACAAATAGGATTCGTTTACAACAAGAGGACCATGATGGTCCTTAATCGCTCACCTGCACCTAGATAGAATGAAAGTCCCAATGTTTTCAGGTTCAAGAGCACATAATTTAAGATGCGAGATTATGATCCAGCTGAAAACTGCTTTCATAATCTTGAATGATCAATATTTGTAGCTGTTGCAGTAAAAACAAAGTGGAAGAAAACAACAATTTTGTCACAGTAAAGGGCACATAACTCTGTTCTGCTAAAGATATTCTCATCAACATTATGTCCAAGTTTTTTTATTGGTTAATATTTATTGCTGTTTTAGAGAAAACAAAGTCGAAAACGGCAATTTTGTAACACCCCCCCCCCCCCCCCCCCCCCCAGGGCACACAACTGTTTTTTTAGTCCAATCAATCTGACAAATTAAAACATTTATTTTAAAATATTATGGTCACCAACATTGCGACCGAGTTGTGCCTTAATTGGTCCATATTTGTTTGTTAGAGAGAAAATAAAGTCAAAAACGGTAATTTTATGAAATTAAAGGGCCAATAACTCTTGTTTTTCTGGCCAAATCAAGCTGAAAATGTAACTCATAAAGGATCTTATGGTCACTAATATTGTGGCCAAGTTTTGTCTTGATTAGTCAATAAATGTAGATGCTACAGTGTAAACAAAGTCTAAAACAGCAATTCTGTCAAATTCAAGGGCACATAACTCCAGACTTTCTGCTCCTAAACTCCAGACTTTCTACTCCTATCAAATTGAAAATCGAACTCATCCAAGATCTTATAGTTACCAACATTGTGGCAAAATTTTGTCTTGATTGGTCAATATTTGTAGATGCTAGAGTGGTAACAAAGTCAAAACTAGCCATTTTTGTGGTTCAAGGGCACATAACTCCGGACTTCCTAGTCCGATCTGATTCAAAATCAAACTCATCCGAGAACTTATGGTCATACATGTTTTGACAAAGATTGGTTAAGATTGGTCAATATTTGTAGATACTAGAGTGGTAACAAAGTCAAAACTCGCAATTTTTGACATTCAAGGGCACATAACTCCGGAATTCCTTGTCCGATCTGATTCAAAATCGAACTCATCCGAGAACTTATGGTCATACATGTTTTGACAAAGATTGGTTAAGATTGGTCAATATTTGTAGATACTAGAGTGGTAACAAAGTCAAAACTAGCCATTTTTGATGTTCAAGGGCACATAACTCTGGACTTCCTGGTCCGATCTGACTCAAAATCGAACTCATCCGAGAACTTATGGTCATACATGTTTTGACCAAGTTTGGTCAAGATTGGTCAATATTTGTAGATGCTAGAGTGGTAACAACAAATTGTGGACAGACGGACGGACGGACAGACGGACGGACAGACGGACGACAGACAAAAAGCGACCACAATAGCTCACCTTGAGCACTTCGTGCTCAGGTGAGCTAATAAACTAGCATATAAAATATTGAATAAAATAAAATAAAATATTGAGGTAAAAGGAGAATCAGCACTTTCTTCATTTGACTCATTAATTTCCAAAGCCTTTTCTAATAGGGACTTCAAAACAAGGTCTTTCCAGGAAAGGGTTAAAGTATTTAGTTGATCCATAGATCCAGTAAACAAACATATTAAGTGCCTTGCATTCCTTATCAGATATGATCTGCATAATCTGATTAAAGGGATATAGTGATATCCTCGGTGGGGAGTCAAAACCTTGTAACTCCAGCTTATTCAAGCTTTAGTTACGAGGATTTGACTCCCCACCAACGATATGTGATAAAATCTACCTGGTCAAAACAATTCCTCACTTGAAAATTCCAGAACCCATAACATAGGACTTCTTTCCTTGCAATGTGATGACTTTTAGTATTCTGTTAGAGGTTTATGAGCTGTAAAGTCATGCAAAATTTCAAGACTCTAGGCCAAATAGTCTTTGAGAAAACTGTGTTTCAGTGTGAAACCTTAAACCCCACAACATAGGGCCAATTTTTCTATAAGCACAATTATTTGAAGTATTTTGGTAGAGGACATTGAGACAATACTACATACAAAATTTCAAGACTCTAGACCTTATAGTTTGGGAGGAGAAGATTTTTTAGTAATTGTGGACAGACAGACGGACGGACGGACGGACGGACAGACGGACGACGGACGGTGAGCGATCACAATAGCTCACCCTCAGCACTTCGTGCTAAGGTGAGCTAAAAACAGAGATGCCATTCGAGCGCGCTGACCTTATACGGGACAAATCATCACTGCCCGCCACAGACACGCTCGCTTAGTCTGGGCTCGTCGTCTCAGGCACTGGACGAGCACAGGGCGGTGTCAGCGTTTTAGAGTGGCTGGCGCTTTTGCCTGACCAAAACCCATTTAACACATGTGGGATGATTTGAAGGGTCGGGTTTGCAATAACCATAAAATCAATGACGTGAATGACTTTTGAAATGGCAGAACATACCAAATCATGCCATTTGTCGGCTCACAAATTCAAAGAGAAGGAGAATAGCATCATGTATTGTGGCAAATGGTGGCTACACACGTTATTAAAAGTAATGGTTTGCGTTTACACGTTCAGAAATGATACTCAAAAGCACTTGAACATTTCGTCATTTTTTGTGATTTTTGAAATTGACCCCTCTGTGTTTTGACCTTCAAGTTGACCTTCATTTTTCACACCAATGGTCCCGAACATTTTTCAAAGTCACAGACATTGCTTTCACATTTCATATAATTATTACATATGTATTCTATATTGCTTCAAAGCAACGCTACAACCCTCAAAAACCCATGTAAAGTTTCTTTTTTTGCTAAGTATAGTACTACCAAAGGTTTTTAAGTTAAGAAATAAAGAATTACCTTGAGCAAGTTCTTGCCTCCTAAAGCTTTATCTTCACTAGTGAGTTTGACATTCATCTTCCCCGCAAACTTGAGAATTTCGTGTGGTTTGTCCGATTCTTTTGTCAGCTGTCCATCATCTGTGTTCTTACACAGGTCAAATACCTGCAACAAGAAGATCCGAGCTAAAAGATTGTAGGAGGGCTTGTTGACTAACCCTTTCCCAAACGACAAAATTTTAGGGTGATCCACTTCAACTAGAAATACCTGAAGGTCTTGAGTCGCTCCACAGGCCTGATTTCTTGTGGTTTATCAAAAAAAAAATTGACAAATTTATCTAAATGCTTAAACTGATATATACTAGCCAAAAGTCCTAACCGGCCACTTTTAAAATAGGGATAATTTTTTTTCTATTTTGCATATCCAAACGAAATTTGGTACATAAAATATCACGCATAATTTCAATGGATTCGTATGAAAATTTGTATGGTTTTAACCTAAATTTCACGTGCAGCACGGAAAAGGTTATAAACCTAAAAACGCACGTGCTGCTCGAGATATTGCTAATGGTTTTATCAAAGTCTCACAAAACATTAGCGACTTTCCCGACAAAGAAGAAAATTGACAAAAAAAGTTAAGATTATGCGGCGTATGACTGAAGCAGAGAGACAAAGAGCGGTCGGAATGCTACAACAAGGTGGCGGTATACGAGAGGTAAACTGTTTTCCTGATTAAACGATTAACATTTTCTCCAAAGCAGTCTAACAACTTTTTTTTACCAAATTCCTTACAAATCTTTGAATTTTCAGGTTGCCAGGCATTTTGGTCGCCGGCATTCGACAATAGGTAGTCTTTGGCAGAAGTTCCAGCAGACTGGCAGCGTCAGGGATCTACCTAGAAGAAGCCGGGAAACGGTAACAACGCCTCAAGATGACCAGTACATTCGACTTTTACATCTCAGGAACAGATTCCGGTCAGCTACAGTCACTGCCAGCAGTGATTATTTTACAAAATTGCAACAGTGAGTCCTGGGACTCGCTACCCAAAAATTTTATGAGTCCTCTTGGAAATTTATGAGTCCCACTATTTTGACAACTTTTGATAACTACCGAAAACAACAGCAACATATTAAAGTGTCTATATTAATATATAATTTTGAGAACTAGGCAAACATGTTAACAAGAGGACCATGATGGTCCTTAATCGCTCACCTGAATCAAGATGACAAGAGTGATAATGGCAATTTTGTCAAATTCAAAGGCATGAAACTTATAAGGACTTTCTGTTTGGAAACAATTAAGAAATAATTTTGTTCCAATCGATCCTGTAAGGTTGGGTATGAATTAGCACAATAATTGTTGAGTTAGTTAATTTTCAACAATTATTTCATGATTTCGCAATATACAAAATAGGGCTAATTTTCAAAGCATACTGATCTGTTAGAGATTGATCATTTATGATAGGCTCAATTAACAAGATTTTGTCTGTGATTGATAGAATTTAGTGAAAGATTACCATCTGATAAGCTAAAGCTAATCCCTTATTTGTTTACATAAGATAAACATGGGGCCAGCCTGAGAGCAACAGATAAGGGAAATAGAAAATTGGCCCAATGGTTTATTTTTAAAAAAAATTCTCATGATTTCTCTAAGTCTGATAAGCCCTTCCTCCCTGCCATGCCCACATTTTTTGACCAATGGAAAAATTTGTGAACACATTTTGAAAAGAGTAACTCAAGGAACATTCCAGTAAAGTCTGGTTCAATTGGGCACAATGGTTGATTTTTTAAAGAATTTTCTTATGATTTCTTTAAGTCCGATAAGCCCCTTCCTCCCTGCCACACCCACATTTTTGACGGATCAAAAATCCGCGAAAAAGTTTTGAGAAGGGTCACTCAAGGAACCTTCCAGCAAAGTCTGCTTCAATTGGGCACAATGGTTGATTTTTAAAGAATTTTCTTATGATTTCTCTAAGTCTAATGAACCCCTTTCTCCCTGCCACAGTCACAGTTTTTTACAAATGAAAAAAACTGTGAACAAATTTTGAAAAGAGAGACTCAAAGAACATTCCTGCAAAGTCTGCTTAAAATTGGCCCATTGGTTGATTTTTAAAGAATTTTCTTATGATTTCTCCAAGTCTGATAAGCCCCTTTCTCCCTGCCAAGGCCACAATTTTTTACAAATAAAAATATTTGTGGTCAAATTTTGAAAAGAATGACTCAAGGCAAATTCCTGCAAGGTCTGGTTCAAATTGGCCCAATGGTTGATTTTTAAAGAATTTTCTTATGATTTCTCTAAGTCTAATAAGCCCCTTTATCCCTGCCACAGCCATGTTTTTTTTTCAAATGTAAAATTTCTGAATTTTGAAAAGAATGACTTAAGGCACATTCCTGCCAAGTATGGTTCAAATTGGCCCAATGGTTGATTTTTAAAGAATTTTCTTCTGATTTCTCCAAGTCTGATAAGCCCCTTTTTCCCTGCCACGGCCACAATTTTTGACAAATGAAAAAATTTATGAACAACTTTTGACAAGAATGACTCAAGGCACATTCCTGCAAAGTATGGTTCAAATTGGCCCAATGGTTGATTTTTAGAGAATTTTCTAATGATTTCTCTAAGTCTAATAAGCCCCTTTCTCCCTGCCACGGCCACATTTTTTGACAAATATAAAAATTTGTGAACAAATTTTGAAAAGAGTGACTCAAGGAATATTCCTGCCAAGTTTGGTTCAATTGGGCCCAATGGTTGATTTTTAAAGAATTTTCTTATGATTTCTAGTCTGATAAGCCCCTTTCTGCCTGCCACGCCCAAATTTTTTGACAAATCAAAAATTCACGAACAAGTTTTGAAAAGTATCACACAAGGAACATTCCTGCCAAGTTTGGTCAAAATTGGTCCAATGGTTTAGGAGGAGAAGATGTTGAAAGAAATTGTGAACGGACGGACGGACAGATGGACGGACGGACGGACGGACGACGGACAAAAAGCGACCACAATAGCTCACCTTGAGCACTTCGTGCTCAGGTGAGCTAAAAAAAAAACAGACTAGAATTCCACTAACATGAATTTTAACTTGTAACACATGATTGTGATACATGTATGAGTATGACTAGAAATTTGACATTATGACTAGAATGCATTCAGTCTCAGATGAAGTTTGACTTGTTGCAAGCTATTTCTTCATTTTCCACAATGTTTTCCAAAGCTATTTTCTTGAAGCTATTTTCTTGAGGGGAGTCTAAAAGAGTCAACGTGTGGTAATGGGTTAATAAATATTTTCAAAGTAACAAAATTTCAGAGAGGTATTTCTGCTGCACTAAACAAAATGAATTTGAATAGAAAATATTGAGGGACAAGAAGAAAAGAAATTGAATTATAATCGGAAAGTTAAATATGACGCTGCAAGGTCGTCGTCATGAAATTGGAGCATTTTTAACCACCCCATTCTGTTTATTGGCATCTGCGCAAATCTTACAAAACACAAAGTTGTTATATTTATCATATGCCAGCCAACTGTAAAGCGCCAAGCAGTTTTGTTGGAAGGTAGATCTACGAACCCTTTTTGGGGTGGTGATTGACTCGTTTTTCTGAACTGTCTTCCGAAGCGTTCTCATTCATCTGAGTACCATTTTTCGCGGCCGTTTCTCCGGTCTGACCCTTATCAAACAGACCGCTGATCGTCCTTTGTTTGGCATCAGAGAGAGGTTTAAGTTTCGGGGGCATCGCTACTTTCGTTTTTAGCCCGCTAGATGTCAACCGCACGCGCTGATTGGCTGTAAATGCCTTGAAAGACCAATGAAAAATCGATTTGACTTTTTGGATCTGGGTCCCCGCGCTGCATGTTTATCATCATGCATCGTAGTTGAGGAAGGAAACCAGCCGAACCGGTGTTTAAGTAAATAATTATTGGCGTGCATTTGCTTCATACGATGTATGAATAATTTTCGAAGTTTTGTTTGACGACAGGACTCGTCGACTATAAAATGTTTGCGTCCGCGGGTTTCACACTTTCAATAATATGCGTCCTCGGTGGATTTTGTGCGAGATAATCGCAGGACGCGCAGGTAAATGAATCACTGCTGCCAGGAATACAGTAGGGTCTCATGGGCGACCTATCAGTGACCAAACAGTGCGCAACAGATTGAAGGCATCAGGGCTCCGTCCACACAGGCCATATGTTGGTCCCATTCTTACAGCTAGACACCGCAGAGCACGTCTTGCGTGGGCAAGAGCTCATCTTCCATGGCGCCGTGATAATTGGGCAACAGTTTTATTCTCAGACGAGTCTCGATTCAACCTGAGAAGGTCAGATGGTCGTGCTAGAGTATATAGGCGGAAAGGGGAACATTATCGTGATCCGTGTGTTGTGGAGAATGATCGTTTCGGAGGCGGATCAGTGATGATTTGGGGTGGCATCTCACTTCATCATACAAGAGGACCATGATGGTCCTATATCGCTCACCTGAACCAAAATGATATGAGCAACATTTTTGTTCAATTCAATAAATATTTATGACTTTAAGACTGAAAACGAACTTATGGTCAATGACGTGAAAATCGAACTCATCCAAGATCTTATGGTGCTCAACATTGTGTCCAAGATTTGTCTTGTTTGATAAATAATTGTAGATTCTGGAGTATATACAAGATCGAAAACAGCCGAAAACAGCAATTTTGTCAAATTCAAGGGCACATTACTCTCAACTTTTTCATCAGATCAGACTGAAAATCAAACTCATCCCAGAACTTATGATCCCCAACATTGTGTCCAAGTTTTGTCTTCATTGATCAATAATTGTAGATTCTAGAGTATAAACAAGGTCGTAAACAGCAGAAAACGGCAATTTTATCAAATTCAAGGGCACATAACTCTCGACTTTGTGATAAGATCAGGCTGAAATTCAAATTCATCCGAGATCTTATGATACCCAACATTGTGTCCAAGATTTGTCTTGATTGGTCAATAATTGTAGATTCTAGAGTGTAAACAAGTTCGAAAACAGCCGAAAACTGCAAATTTGTCTAATTCAAGGGCACATAACTCTCGACTTTTTGATCAGATCGGACTAAAAATCAAACTCATCCAAGATCTTATGGTCTCGAACATTGTGTCCAAGTTTTGTCTCAATTGATAAATAATTGTAGATTCTAGAGTGTAAACAATGTCAAAAACAGCCGAAAATGGCAATTTTATCAAATTCAAGGGCACATAACTCTCATCTTTCTGGTCAGATCAGACTGAAAATCTAACTCATTTGAGATCTTATGGTCTCCAACATTGTGTCCAAGATTTGTCTTGATTGGTCAAAAATTGTAGATTCTAGAGTGTAAATAAGGTCGAAAACAGTCAAAAACGGCAATTTTGTCAAATTCAAGGGCTCATAACTCTTGACTTTCTGATCAGATAAGACTGAAAATCAAACTCATCAGAGATCTCATGGTCCCGAACATTGTGTCCAAGTTTCGTCTTGATTGATGAATAATTGTAGATTCTAGAGAGTAAACAAGGTAAAAAACAGCCGAAAATGACAATTTTGTCAAATTCAAGGGCACATAACTCTCGTCTTTCTGGTCAGACAAGACTGAAAATCGAACTCATCCGAGATCTTATGGTCTGCAACATTATGTCCAAGATTTGTCTTGATTGATTAATAATTGCAGATGCTGGAGTGTAAACAATGTCAAAACTAGGTATTTTTCGCATTCAAGGGCAGATAACTCCTGACTTTCTGGTTCAATCTGACCCATAATCAAACTCATCCGAGATCTTATGGCCATACATGTATTGACCAAGTTTGGTCAAGATTGGCTTATACTTGTAGATGCTAGAGTGTAAACACGAAATTGTGGACGGACGGACGGACGGACAGACGGACGGACAGACAGACAGACAGACGGACGACGGACAAAAAGTGATCACAATAGCTCACCTTGAGCACTTTGTGCTCAGGTGAGCTAAAAACACAAGTGACTAGTATTGATGGAAATCTGAATGCTCAACGTTATCGGACTGAAGTGCTTACACCTATAGTGTTGCCATTCTTTCGGAACCATCCAAACATGATTTTCATGCAAGATAATGCTACTAGCCATTCTGCAAGAGTGACAAGACAATATCTTGCAACCAACAATGTGCAAGTGATGGACTGGCCCGCTCGTTCCCCGGATTTGAACCCAATCGAGCACATTTGGGACCTTCTCGATAAGCGCATGCGCAGTGCCAGAAATGCACCACAGACGGTGCCGGAACTTCGCCAGGAGATCATTAGACAATGGAACTTACTCGCCCAGCCAGAAATTCGGCGATACATAAACTCGATGAGGAGGAGATGTCAAGCAGTGAAAGCAGCGGAAGGCGGTCATACACGATATTAGATTCTATGAATTTTGAAAATGGGGGTTCTTGTTTTTGGTACAATATTAACATGTTTCATAAAATGATAATTACATGTTTACAAATGTTGAAAGGTGTGAAAATAAATTGTCTTTGATTTGTTGTATTCATTTTTTTTCGTTTATCATTTCTTTATTACAAATTTGATCGATTTTTTAAGTGGCCGGTTAGAAGTTTTGACTAGTATATTTTTAAATTCTTGTGATTCTTGGAGCAGAAACAAAGTAAAGAGAAGCAATTATGTGGTCAAAGCGAAAAGAAGGTAAATGATTGACTAATATTTTTGAGATTTTTAGAGTGATGATAAAGTTGAAAACTGTCATAGTTGGGTCCAATACCCCAATCCCGTGACCATCCTCTGGCTAATATGTTTTGACGATTGATTTGACATCTATAGACCTTTTAGAAACAAGAGGACCATGATGGTCCTATATCGCTCACCTGAACCAAGATGATATGAGCCACAGTAATGTTTGAATCAATTAATATTTGTGACATTAAGACTGAAAACTAACTTATGGTCATCAACATTATGTTCCTGTTTCGTCTTCATAGGTCAATATATCCGGTTGTAAAGAGTGAAAACAAAGTAAAAAACGAGAATTTTGTCCATTTCAAGAGCAGATAACTCAGCAACTGCTTGTCTAATTGTGCTGAAGTTCAAACCATCCATGATCTTATGGTGATTAACCATTATATCCAAGATCAAAGTTTTGTCTTGATTGGTCACCATTAATTTTGTGGTTGTTAAGAGTAAAAACAAAGTCGAAAACAGCAATTTTATCAAATTCAAGGGCATGTAATTCACGACTTTCTCATCCAATCTGACTGAAATTCAAAGTCATCTAAGATCTTATGGTCACCAACATTATTAAATTGTAAGTCTTGATTGGTCAATAATTGTAAATGCCAGAGAGTAAACAAAGTTGAAAAACAGTCCATAACAACAATTTTGTCAAATTCAAGGGCATATAACTCATGACTTTCTCATCCGATCACACTGAAATTCAAAGTCATCCAGGATCTAATGGTCATCAGCATTATGTACAAGTTTTGTCTTAATTTTGAATTAATTGGTCAATATTTGTAGATGCTACAGTGTAAACAACGTAAAAGACCGTCAAAATGTCAATTTTGTCACATTCAACAGCATATAACAGTATAACTCATGATCATCTTTTTAACCAATTAAGCTGAAAATTGAATCATCTGACATGTTATGGTCCTTAACATTGTGGCAAAGTTTTGTCTTGATTGGTCAATAATTGTAGATGCTAGAGAGTAAACAGTCAAAAACAGCATTTTTTCAAATTCAAGGGCATATAACTCACGACTTTCTAATCAGATCAGACCAAAAATCGAACTCATCCAAGATCTTATGATCACTAACATTGTGTCCAAGTTTTGTCTTGATTGGTCAATAATTATTGTAGATGCTATAGTGTAAAAAAAGTCGAAAGCAGTCAAAAACAGCAATTTTTTTCAAATTCAAGAGCAGATAACTCAAGACTTTCTGGTCCGATCTCACCCAAAATCAAACTCATCCAAGATCTTATGGTCACTAACATTGTATTAAACATTTGTCTTGATTGGTCAATAATTGTATATGCTAAAGTGTAAACAAAGTTGAAGACAAGAGGGCCAAGATGGCCCTGTATCGCTCCACTGGCTTTTAGACATTTAGACTACTAACTTCTTCAAGGAATACAATATTCAAAGAAGATTCATGCTACACCAGAATGAAATCCAATAAGTGATTAAGGAGCAGAAATATGTTTTTAAAATTTTCTTAAAATTACACTGTTTCATATAGCGAAAAAAAATCCTAGCCCACAATGGCCATGCTTTTCATCCGATCATGAAGGAACTTGGAAGAGATTCATGCAAGGAAGATTCCTGTGAAGTTTGCTTGAAATTGGTCCTGTAGTTTTGGAGAAGAAGATTGTTTAACAATTTTTCGAAAATTCAATTTAATTAAATTTATTAAAATTTAAGTTCTTCACAGAAATTATTTTTTTAAGAAATTTAGAGGAGATAAATGCAAGGAAGATTCATGGTTAAAATTGGTCCAGTAGTTTTGGAAAAGAAGATTTTTCGAAAATTTAATTTAATTTAATTAATCAAAATTTAAGTTCTACATAGAATTTATTTTTTTTTAAGGAATTAAGAAGAGATTAATGCAAGGAACATTTCTGTAAAATTTGGTTGAAATTGATCCAGTAGTTTTGGAGAAGAAGAATTTTTAAAGATTTTTTCGAAAATTTGATTTAATTAAATTAATTAAAATTTAAGTTCTACATAGAATTTATTTTTTAGAAGGAATTAAGAAGAGATTAATGCAAGAAACATTTCTGTAAAGTTTGGTTGAAATTGGTTCAGTTGTTTTGGAGAAGAAAATTTTTTAAAGATTTTTCGAAAATTTAAATCAATTAAATTATTTAAAATTCAAGTTCTGCGCGGATTTTATTCTTTTGAAGGAATTTGGTAGAGATTCATGCAAAGAAGATTTCTGTGAAGTTTGGTTGAAATTGGTCCAGTAGTTTTGGAGAAGAAGAATTTTTAAAGATTTTTCGAAAATTTAAATCAATTAAATTAATTAAAATTTAAGTTCTGCGCAGATTTTATTCTTTTGAAGGAATTTGGTAGAGATTCATGCAAGGAAGATTTCTGTGAAGTTTTGTTGAAATTGGTCTAATAGTTTTGGAGAAGAAGAATTTTTAAAGATTTTTCGAAAATTTAATTCAATTAAATTAATTAAAATTCAAGTTCTGCATAGATTTTATTCTTTTGAAGGAATTTGGTAGAGATTCTTCCAAGGATGATTCGTGTGAAGTTTGGTTGAAATTGGTCCAGTAGTTTTGGAGAAGAAGAATTTTTAAAGATTTTTCGAAAATTTAAATCAATTAAATTATTTAAAATTCAAGTTCTGCGCGGATTTTATTCTTTTGAAGGAATTTGGTAGAGATTCATGCAAAGAAGATTTCTGTGAAGTTTGGTTGAAATTGGTCCAGTAGTTTTGGAGAAGAAGAATTTTTAAAGATTTTTCGAAAATTTAAATCAATTAAATTAATTAAAATTTAAGTTCTGCGCAGATTTTATTCTTTTGAAGGAATTTGGTAGAGATTCATGCAAGGAAGATTTCTGTGAAGTTTTGTTGAAATTGGTCTAATAGTTTTGGAGAAGAAGAATTTTTAAAGATTTTTCGAAAATTTAATTCAATTAAATTAATTAAAATTCAAGTTCTGCATAGATTTTATTCTTTTGAAGGAATTTGGTAGAGATTCTTCCAAGGATGATTCGTGTGAAGTTTGGTTGAAATTGGTCCAGTAGTTTTGGAGAAGAAGATGTTTAAAGAAAAAGTTTACGCACGGACGCACGGACGCACGGACGGACGGACGGACGACGGACACAGGGCCATGACATAAGCCCCGCTGGCCTTCGGCCAGTGGAGCTAAAAACAGTCAAAAACGACAATTTTGTCAAATTCAAGGACACATAACTTAGGACTTTCTGGTCCGATCTGACCCAACATCTAACTCATTTGAGATCTTATGGTCACCAACATTGTGTCCAACTTTTGTATTGATTGGTCAATATTTGTAGATGCTAGAGTGTAAACAATGTCAAAAGTAGCTATTTTTTACATTCAAGGGCAGATAACTCCTGACTTTCTAATCCGATCTGACCCAAATTCAAACTCATCCAAGATCTTATAGTCACTAACATTATGTCAAAGTTTTGTCTTAATTGGTCAATAATTGCAGATGATATAGAGTAAACAAAGTCGAAAACGGTCAAAAACGACAATTTTGTCAAATTCAAGGGCAGTTAACTCCTGACTTTCTGGTCCGATCTGACCCAAATTCAAACTCATCCAAGATCTTATAGTCACTAACATTATGTCAAAGTTTTGTCTTGATTGGTCAATAATTGCAGAAGCTATAGTGTAAACAAAGTCAAAAACGGCCAAAAACGACAATTTTGTCAAATTCAAGGGCAGATAACTCCTGACTTTCAAGTCTGATCTGACCCAAAATCACACTCATTCGAGATCTTATAGTCACCAACATTGTGTCCAACTTTTGTATTGATTGGTCAATATTTGTAGATGCTAGAGTGTAAACAATGTCAAAAGTAGCTATTTTTTACATTCAAGGGCAGATAACTCCTGATTTTCTGGTCAGATCTGACCCAAATTCGAACTCATCCGAGATCTTATGGTCATACATGTTTTGACCAAGTTTAGTAAAGATTGGCTTATATTTGTAGATGCTAGAGTGTAAACACCAAATTGTTGACAGACGGACGGACGGACGGACGGACAGACGGACGGACAGACGGACATACGGACGACGGACAAAAAGCGATCACAATAGCTCACCTTGAGCACTTCGTGCTCAGGTGAGCTAAAAATTAAGAAACCATGCCCCTCGAGATTTTGCTGGCGTTTTTTGCTACAGGGCCAAATCCAAAATGGCCGCCGGCGCCATATTGAAAAATTAACTTTTGAACCAGATCACCTACAATCAAGTGTAAATACACTTTTCAGATTGAATTTATCACGAGAAATCCGTTTCTGACATTAGTTTTACACTAAAATGTTGTTTTGACCAAAATTTTCAAGATGGCCGCCAGTGTAATATTGAAAAAATAAAATTTAAATAATTTTTAAAGTAAATAACCTAAAGTCAAGTGTAAATACACTTTTCTGGCTGAATTTATTATGGGGAATCCAATTCTGACATTAATTGTACGTTTAAACGCCACTTTGACCAAAATATACAAGATGGCCGCCAACTCAAATTTGAAAGAGTAACTTAAAAATGCTTAATTTTGAAGTAGATCACCTATAATCAAGTGTAAATACACTTCTTATCCTGAATCAATCATGAGAAATCTGTTTCTGACATTAGTTTTCCACTAAAATGTTTTTTGGACCAAAATTTTTAAGATGGCCGCCATCGTAATGTTGCAATTTAAATCTAAATAACTTTTGAGGTAAATAGCCTAAAGCCTGACCTAAAGTCACTTTTCTGACTGACTCTTTCATGGAGAGTCCGATTCTGACAGTTATTTTACTCTTTTATGTCTTTTTGACCAAAATATACAAGACCAAAATATACAAGATGGCCGCCAACACAAATTTGAAAAAGTAACTTTAAAATTATTAATTTTGATCCAGATCACATACAATCAACTGTAAATACATAATTGACACTGAATCTAACATGGGGAATCCTATTCTGACATTGTGGTGCTAGAATCTCATTCACATTGTGACTGCCGTGCCCCGTTGTGAAAACGTAACAAGATAATTATGCTACTTCTTTTTAAATTGAAAATAATCGAAATGGCGTCATGTTACGTCATAACGTATGTGTATTGCACAGTGCTTAATTGACCCATTGACATATTCTCGAGATCTGCATTAAACAGCGCTAGCTAACATCATTCAAAAAATAATTCTTCTTTTTCCCTATTTGTTTTCTTTAAAACTTGCCTACCTTCCTCTTATAAAAATCCGGAGGGAGGTTATAAGCATTAGAATAGCACAGCTTATGACAATGTCACAAGTTCCATGTGTTATTCCGTGTGTGTGTGTGTGTGTGTGTGTGGGGGGTGATGAATCCAACGCTGCCATTTCTGTGTCTGCATGGGCCAATCTTGAACAGAAGGCGTTGTTATGGAGTGGTCTGGACAAGTTCTGGGCCGTTCATTCTACCGTGGATTGGGGTAAAGGTCCAAGTGGACAACGTGCCCATGACAAGTGCATGTTGACTTTATCGAGTGCGAGGAAACTAGAGCAAGCTATCGAAAGAAAGAAGAAACAAGATGCTGATTGCCAAGCTCAATCATCGTCTATGCCTGATGTTCTTTCTCCAGCTGAACCCCCAGCAGCCAAGCGACTGCGTTCTTCTCTAGGGGTAATACACGATAAAACAAGAGCTTCGCAAAGCGGCGCATATACGCCCGAGAGGGGCTTGTCAGTAAAATTGGCCATTTTTTCGATTCAAGGGCAGTTAATTCAAAAATGAAAAGTTACCAAAAGTTTTTGTTTGCACAACAAGACACCATAGAGATTAATTGTGGCTAGTTTGATTAAATTCTGCTTGAAACTATAGGAGTTGCACACAGGAGAAAATGGACATTTTTGAGAAAATGGGCATTTTTTCTTAAATTCAAGGGCAGATAATTCAAGAAGGAAAACAGTTATCTAAATTCCGTAAGCGGTGTGCACAACTAGATACCATGGAGATTCATTGTGGCAAGTTTGATCAAATTCTGATCAACACTGTAGGAGGAGTTGCGCACACAAGAAAATGGGCATTTTTTTAATTCAAGGGCAGATAATTCAAGAACGAAAAGAGTAAATTAAATTCCGTAAGCGGGATGCACAACTAGACACCATGGAGATTCATTGTGGCAAGTTTGATCAAATTCCGATCAAAACTGTAGGAGGAGTTGCGCACACAAGAAATTGCTAACGGACGGACAGACAGACGGACAGACGGACGGACAGACGGACAGACGGACGGACAGACGGACAGACAGACGAGCGGGGCCATAACATAATACGACCCTTCGGGCGTATAACAAAATGCGTTTGGTGTTACAAGGCGGAAACGACCAAACGTCCATTATCAAAGCTTAATCTCATCTCATATGACAATGCATGGGCTGCCTTTAATTAAGAGTCATACCATAGTCCTTGACGATCCAGTGATGCGTGACAGAAGAATATGCACTTGAGATTAGATATCACCATAAATGTTGGTTGAAATATGTTCGTACATATCAAAAGATGACTGGTGACGACAAATTGCCGCTCATGAACAATGTAACGCTGCATGAAGCTCAGACCATATTCTTTAACAATATCAGAGTTATTATTTTTGAGAAACATGAGCTACGGTCGCTGCAAAACCTTCTCCGTGACTATAGTTCAATCGTTTCTGGGTATGGCTTCCAAACATCTGGAGTCAAGTCTTCCTACATCAAGGACATTTTGGTACGGGAATTTGGAGATAAGATTGGATTCCATTCTCGCCCCCAGAAGAGTGATCTAGTTTATGACACGTTTGGGAGTGGTTCATATATCGAAGCCGCACTATCATCCATTGGTGTAAGCAGTAAGCAATTGGTACAAAATGTTGCCGCACGACTTCAGGCTGATATCAAGAATGTAAACCTCGTCCCTTGGCCGTCGAGTGTCGAAGAGCTTGAGAAAGAAGAAAAGCTTTCTCCTCTAATGATACAACTGCTATCGTCTTTGCGGGGCAAGAAGGAATAAGATCTCTCTCCAAGCACACTCTCTCTTGCATCAATCATCACACAATATGTCACAAAGCGACCAACTACTACCGCCATCAATGCCACTGTCACCCTTCACGATATTACCAGAAGCAAGGAGCTCGTTAATTCCTTTCATAAGCTAGGAATAGGTATAAGCTATCCAAACGTGCTTTTGCTTCGAGATAAGAAAAGCCCCTCTATGGCTGAGGCTCGTGCCACTAAGTGGAAGACCATGAAAAAGAAGTCATTTATGCGACTCCCTCCTGATGGAGATAGCCTCCTCCAACATGTGCTGCGTGCCAACTATTTGGCCTATCTCATGCGTCACCCTGACGTGAAGCAGCATCCCTCTCCACTCGGACATGTATGGGAGTTGGTGGGTGGCCGCTGTCGCCCTGTCCGCTATACACGTCCTGCTCTTCCGGTTACCCTGCCTGCACTCGAGGAAGCTTACAAAAGCGAGTGTGAATCGGATGATGACGGATCAAATGATGAGCATGGGGGCGATTATTCGTCGGAATCTGATTCTACGGAATACATTGACTCTGAAAGCTCCGATTCGGATTAGATAGCGTGACAGCTTTTTACTGTTTCAGAAGTTTGTTTTGATATCATGTGGTTGCAATTACTAAAGATAGATAGAACTTTTTATAAACAATGACTTGCCAGGGTGCCATTTTATGTTTCTGTTCACTCCATCATATGGTTTCCTTCGTTAATATTTTGGTCAAAACGACATTCTAGCATCAAACTTACGCCGGAATAGGATTCCCCATATTTGATTCAGTGTGAACAATATATTTACATTTGATCGTAGGTGATCTGGTTCGAAAGTAATCATTTCAAAGTTATTGTTTTCAAATTTGCATTGGCGGCCATCTTGTATATTTTGGTCAAAAAGTACATTTAGTGTAAAATAAATGTCAGAGTTGGATTAATAATGATAGATTCAGTCGGAAAAGTGTATTTACACTTGATTTTAGGCTATTTACCTCAAAAGTTATTTAGATTTTAATTTTTCAACATTACGCTGGCGGCCATCTTGAACGTTTTGGTCAGAACAACATTTGAGTGGAAAACTAATGTCAGAAACAGATTTCTCCTGGTTGATTCACTATAAAAAGTGTATTTACACTTGATTGTAGGTGATCTGCTTCAAAATTAAGCATTTTTAAGTTACTTTTTCAAATTTGTGTTGGCGGCCATCTTGTATATTTTGGTCAAAGTGACATTTAAACGTACAATTAATGTCAGAATATGATTCCCAATAATAGATTCAGTCAGAAAAGTGTATTTACACTTGACTTTTGGCTATTTATTTTATAAGTTATTTAAATTTTATTTCTTCAACATTACACTGGCGGCCATCTTGAAAATTTTGGTCAAACAACATTTTAGTGTAAAACTAATGTCAGAAACGGATTTCTCGTAACAAATTCAGTCTGAAAAGCGTATTTACACTTGATTGTAGGTGATCTGGTTCAAAAGTTAATTTTTCAATATGGCGCCGGCGGCCATTTTGGATTTGGCCCTGTAGCAAAAAACGCCAGCAAAATCTCGAGGGGCATGGTTTCTAATTTTTTTCTAAAAGGTCTATAGATGTCAAATCAATCGTCAAAACATATTAGCCAGAGAATGGTCACGGGATTGGGGTATTGGACCCAACTATCATTATGCCAAATTCAAGGGCACATAATTCAATATGTGAGTTAATAAATGTGGTAGACTAAGGGAAGTAACTTTTGATTATGAGCAATTTAAAGTTCAGTAAGATTTATTTTTCTTTATGATAATTAGTTCAAGAAGTTGCGATTGTGCATGTAACATAGTGGTCATGAAAATAAAGACATTCTGATCTAAAAATATGATTTTGACTTCATAATTTATGTCTTGAACACCACAATAATCAAGCTGAATATTAAACTCGAGCAAGATCCTATGGTCTGTCCAAATTTTGTCAGCATTAATCTACATGTGGCCACAAAAGTGAAAAAAGTGTTGAAAACTGAAATTTTGTCAATTTCTAGGGCACATAACTCAGTTTGTAGCAATGCAATCATCCTGAAAATTACACAAAAGCAAGATTTTGTTGTCAACAAGATTCTCTCCAAATATCATCTTGATTGGTTAACAATTATGGTTGTTAGAGTGAAAACAAAGTCGAAAATTAAAATTTTGTCAAATTCAAGGGCACATAACTCATGATGTAAAATTCCGATCAAGCTGAAAATTAAACCCAGGCAGGATATCATGCTTATATATATTCTGTCCAAGTTTTGTGTTGATTGGTTAATATTTGTACATTTTAGAGTAAAAATAAGGTCAAAACCAGCTTTTTTTGATGTTCAAGGGCAGATAACTCAAGTTATTCTGGTTCAATCCAAACTCTTTGTAGGAATCTGAGAGAGGGTCACGCAAGGATCATTCCTGTGAAGTTTGGTTGAAATCCATCCAGTAGTTTCTGAGGAGAAGATCTTTAAAGAAAAAGTTTACGGACGCACAGACAACGCACGCACGACGGACACACCGCCATGACAATAGCCCGCTGGCCTGAAAGGCCAGTGGAGCTAAAAACTGCCACAAATGACAGAATGGATGTTATAAAAGATAGGATTTGTGTTAAATATGGTAAAGAAAATATTGAGACAAAAGAAGAAACTGCTGGTTATCAGCAGTTTCTTCTTTTTCAATGTTTTCCCAATCCAATTCTATTAGGGACGTCAAAACCAGGTCTTGTTTGGGAAAGGATTAAAATACTATTACAGTATAACTTGTACATCAAACCCTGTTATTGGTTTTAAGGGTTTTTTTAATTAAGAAATTGGGGCCCATTATCGGCCCCTTCCCCTCTGGAATTTTTCCCCTAAATTGTGATTTCCCTCCCATAAATCAATGTTTCAACCTTTACAATGTTCTCCAATGGGCGTATTTATGTAAACAATCAAAGATCTTCAGTTTATCAGCTTAAAGTTTGCTTTTAAAATCTATTTTCTTTGTGTTCTGTAATATATTTTGAAGCATTTCCAGTATACACGCAAAAACCTTGCTTGAAAACTTTTCGCCAGTAACAGCTCATTCAACACATTTCCCCTAATTAACCCTTTCCCAAACAACAAAATGTTACGGTGGTCCTATTTGAAAGCTGCTGCAGACACCAAAAAAGCATGTTTTTGAAAACAGAATTTGTGTAGAACAAAGAGCAGAAAATATTGAGGCAAAGGAGAAACTGCTTGTTATCAGCAGTTTCTTCTTTTGCATCAATGTTTTCCCAGGCTTTTTCTTTTTCTGACGTCAAAACCAGGTCTTGTTTGGGAAAGGGTTAAGGGCCCTGGGCCCCTTACACTAACCATAAAACTAATTTGAACCACTTCATTGAGATTGTTTAATGGACTTTAATACATTACCAAACAGGACCTGGTTTTGACGTGTCAAATAGAGATGGCTTTGGAAAACATTGACGCAAAAGAAGAAATTGCTGACAATCAGCAATTTCTCCTTTTGACTCATTATTTTCCATGCTGTGATGTTCACACTCTTTTCATTAAATGACACTCATTTTATTTTCTGCAACTCTCCTAAAACTGGAACTGACTAAAATAAATTCTTTGCCGTTCCGGAAAGGGTTAACGCTGGGCCTAGTTAACGCCACTTTAACACTGCAATTGCTTGCAGCAGCTGGGCCACCTAACCATGCCTTCCAGGAATTTCTGTCATGAGTTATTATTTCTAAATTGAGTGAAACACAAGATGCACTAAGGGTAATTACAAAAGTCGATTTTAATTCAACCCTTTCAGTGCTTCTGAAGTATTTTGAAAATCTACTTGTCCACGGACAAGTGTTGATCCAAAATTGACTTGTCCGTATCAAAAATCAACTTGTCCGTACAAAACCCATATACTTTTCAATAGCTTCATTTGTTTATTTCATGTCTATTATGACTGTCTAACTATTGTCTACAGCAAAATTCGTACATTTAACTATCAGCAATTACATTGTCATGAAAAACTTGTGAGACAAAGAAAGAAAAACACTTTTTATTATAACCAGATTCTTCACTTGTCCACGGACAAGCTAGCTTTCAAAATCTGCTTGTCCGTACAGGTAAACAGAGTTTAACGGACAAGTCGGATAACTCGGGCAACTTATTTCAGAAGCACTGCCTTTCCCACACAAGTTCTAGTTTTGACGTCCCTGATAGAATAAGCTTGTGAAAATACCGAGACAAGAGAAGAAACTGTTGATATTTAAATCGGCAGTTTCTCCTTTTGCATCAATATTTTCTTGACTTTATTACACAATTTCAATTTTTATTACCGTTCATTTAGTCGTCTGCAACAGGTTTTCAATTGGACCACCCTAAACAGCGCTTTTTCTGGCCAATTGGGAAAGGTTCCTGTACCCCTACTATTGGGATTTTTTGCATCGCAAAATCTTCAAAATTGGGAAAAAAACGAGTCGCAAAATCTTCAAATTGGGAAAAGATTTATTTGCAAAATCAATGAATAAGGAATCTTTTAAAAGCATCTTATCTATCATTAGGGGCTAGATTCTGCACCACAAATCATTGTAAGGTCTAGATTTTAACAGGAAGCTACTGGCGAACATATATTTAGAGTTTTTAGACTTATGATTATCTATAAATATGCTGAAATCTAGCATAATAGTAGCATTCACTCCAATTCTCTCAATACTTTGGATGTAGTCATATACAAATTCTGCCTTACATTTAAAGAAACATCAATTTTGTTGTCTGCATGGAAGTTCCTTTCATTTTTTATGATTCCAAAACTACATTTAAGAAAGGGTTAAAGAAAAATAGGAGGAAAATTTACAAAACGCTTTTAGAAATTAAAGCTTCTTTGTTCTCTCTTTTCTAGATGTTATATAAGTGATCTATTGCTTAGAACTTTTAAAGGCAGAATAACACGTAACATCTTGCAAATTTTCCGAGAACTTCGTACAAAAAAATAAATATATATTATTAAAATATGGTCTTTAAATTGCATATATGCCAAATCTTAGCTTTCTACCTTGTGTATTGGCTTAGATGTCGACGGATTTAAAACCCCATGATTTGTTGTCCTGGGGATAATATTTACAATAATGGAACATGTGGGGTTTTAAATCCGTCGACATCCAAGCCAATACACAAGATAGAAAGCGAAGATTTGGTATAGATGCAATTTAAAGGCCATATTTTCATAATACATATTTATTTTGTACGAAGTTCTCGGAAAATTTGCATGATTTTAAGTGCCATTTCCCCTTTAATTTGTATCTGTCTAAAAAGAATTCAAATTCTCAGTGTTTGGATGTATTGGCAATTAAAATTAAGCATTTATTGAGATATTTCCAGCCAAATTAAAATGCATTGGCCATTGGGAACGGCACATAAGATCATTGGGATCGGTAGATATGGAGATTGGGAAACGGCATGTGCTAAAATTGGGAAGAGCCTGTAGTCATTGGGAAAGGTTCCTTTTACCGGTACTAGTCTCTTTCTTGCAGGGTACCGTAATTATAATGAATCTGGAAATGAGTCTACTAAATGTGCCAACTCTCTTCAAAAGTATGGTATATTTTCACATGACTATCTCAGGGCTACAGATAAGTGGGGGTGAAGACATTGATTCAAACTTTGTTTATATTTCAATTCCAAACCCTATGTTGTGTGTGCTCATTTGAATCGTCTCAACGAGACGATACAAATGAGTACCCACAACATAGGGTTTGATGAACAATAACAGAATTATTGCAGTTTGAAAAGTCATCACTCCTTATCTGGAGCTCTGCAGTATCTAATAATCATACCTTGTAAATGGGTTCCAGAATATATTTGTTGAATCCACGATCTTTGAGGGCGGTCATACCCTCACCTGGGGTTTTCAACCACTTCTTATCTTTAGGATGGTAAAAGTTGTCTCCCCACAACCTTTTCATCAGTTTTTGCTCTTCAATCTTGAACATGCTGGAGTACATTTTGGCGAAGTCTTTCAAGGTAAAAGCCCAGCTGTGAAGTCCTGAACCAAATCCTACAGTACCATTCATGGGGTCTACCTGTAATCATAAGAGCCCCGTTTTACAGAACTTGCGTATGTGACCCATCATGCTAAAAGGGGCCTTATCAGGGGTTAAAAAAATCCATACTTTGACAAATCTTGTCAGACTCAGCACAGGTCAACCAGCAGTGGTTTTCCTAGCCATTTTGGGAAAAGGAGTCTGGCCTGAATTGGGAAATTTGTAAGTGCAAAATAGCTTATTTTAAGCTGAAACAAGAGCTGTCACTGTAAGATGACAATGCCCCCGACACCGCTTTGATTTTAAATTATGGCCAATCTATGTTCAAGGTCAAGGTCATCCAGGGGTCAAGGTCACCAAAGTATGTGCCTACAGAAAGGTAATGTACCAAGGAATGTTGTGGTAAAGTATGAAGCGAATATGTTAAGTAATAAGGAAGTTATGGCCAATGTTAAAGTTTTTGGACGGAATGACGGACAGACAGACAGACAGACAGACGGACGGACAGACGGACAAGTCAAATTTATGATGCCTCCCTATCGGGGGCATAAAAAGTGAGCAAAACACTCATTCCTCAAAAGCAAATTAATCATTTTGAATAAATTGGGAACAAGAGGACCAGAATGGCCCTGAATCGCTCACTTGACTTGATCTGTTTCAATGGGTGAGGAGAAGAACATTTTGCAGGGGTAAAAAAAGTTGAAAATTTTGAAAAACCTGAAAACCTGGAACACCCACATTTTTTGATGAATCAAAAATTCATGAACACATGTTGTAAAGAGTCACACAAGGAATATTCCTGCCCAGTTTGGTTGAAATTGGACCAATGATTGATTTTTAATGAATTTTCTCGTGATTTCTCTAAGTCAGATAAGCCCCGCCTTGCCACGCCTACATTTTTTGACGAATCAAAAATCCGCGAACAAGTTTTGAAAGGGGTCACCCAAGGAACATTCCTGCCAAGTTTGGTCAAAATTGGCCCACCCACTGGGTAAGGAGAAGAGGATGTTTAAAGAAATTGTGAACGGACGGACAGACGGACGGTGAGTGACCACAAAAGCTCTCCTTGACCACTTCGTGCTCAGGTGAGCTAAACAAGGAGCCATTTTCCAATTGACCAAACGCCGACTGTCAATCAAATATATCGATTAGCCAATGGGCGATCAGAAAATGTCATGCCCCAATTGTTCTTCGTTGCACGTGTTATTGTATCAATTTATCGACTGGCAATCAAAACAATCGACATACCAATGGCAAAGAATTTTGTGCTAACAATAGACTAGGTTTACCGTTATGTTTTGATAAACCGTCGGTGTTGTTATAAAATCTCGTAACTACGGCTTAAATCAAGCCGTAGTTGCGAGATTTTATAACAACACATACGAAATACTGTTTTGTTTGTTCGAATTTACGTCACGATTAACTGGATACAATATTTCCCTATTGACGATCACATCCCCATTGTTTGTCTTAAATTCTATGTTGGGCGGAGCGATCTGTCGATTGGCGTTTGGTCAATTGGGAAGCCACCTAATTTCGGCCTCTGTTATAGAAGGAAGAAAAGCCCTGATAGGCCAGAGTTGCATTTAAGGAGGGGTGAAGGCGTTCTAATTTTTTTATTTGAAATCCAAACCCTATTTTGTGTGTACTCATTTGAATCGTCTCGATGAGACAATTCCAATGAGTACTTATAATAACAAAGGGTTTGTTGAATATTCAATGAAATATTTCACTTTGAAAAGCTATCACCCCCTCTTACAGAGCTGAATCTAGGTTTTCATAAAAGTGGGCCAACTCCCCTACCATACTTCAAAATGTGGGCCAACAGGATTCAGGCTTGAGCCACAGTGAATTCAACCTTATTTCCCAAAAAAAATTAAGTTAGAATTTACCTGTCACGAAATCCATCATATGATATTGAAAGAATATTATCTTTACTCTCAGTCAGTATTAGCTATTGTCTAAGCAGTCTTTTTTTTTTAATAACTTTTGTCCAAATAACAAACTTTATATGTTTATGTTCTTTGACTTATTGGTTGTTTAAAGTTTAGATTATCTATTCATAGAAAATGATTACACTGGAATAGTTGAAGCAAATTATTTACACCACAAAAACATTCTTAATTTTGCTTTAAAACTCTTTCTTTCCTGATTTCAGTCTCAGGGCTGTAGAAAAAACGGCTCCTTCAAAGGGAGGACCATTAATTTTGATACATATTCAAGAAAGCTCTTACTTCAACTTCCATCGTAATCCTCGGCATAATCCACCATGTAAAACAAGTGGCTACATTAGACATCTACGCCGAGGAGGATCACTTGGTATATGACCGCTTGGTATATTTAAATTCAAACCATTTATGTGATAAAAACAAGTTTCAGGCAGAGAAATTCTTTTTTCGCCTGCCATCTTGATTGTGTGCCGCGATAATAACACTATTCAGTCCATTTATGTGATTAAAAAAAGATTTTAACACAGCGTTTCTTCATTTTGTTTGTTTTGACCGCCATTTTTATTATGCACCGTTATAATTACAAATTATAAAATTCACCGCCGTTTCCCCATTCATTCATCTTGTTTGGTTTTTTCGTTTTCGGAGTAAATCTCGAACATAAATTATTTCATTTGTAAGGCAAAAATCTAATTTTTTTGAGGGGAGATATGAAATACTATATAAATATAGAATTGCGGTGGGTTTTCTGCGATCTGTTTTAAGCAACTTTTCAAAGATTATGAACGCGATGCTAATTGAAAAATGCGCCAACCTGAAAAAATGTGCGTGACTTGTCCCGCACGGCCTACCGTTTTTTGCGCCATGCAATAAATTACTGCGGGAATCCCGCAATCCCGCGCCCTAGATTCAGCTCTGCTCTTATATGCAGCTATGGACAAAGGCCTACCTGTACGTCTCCCATGGGATTGTTTTCGCATCCAGAATCAGAAATAATGACATTGGTGTTCTCAATAGATCTCTGGAAGATTTGGTAGAGTTCTTCTCTATCACATTGGAGGGTCAACAAAGCCAAGTCCATCTTGTTCATGAAGAGTACGGGCTTGATTCTCTCTGCCATGGCCTGACGCAGGACAGTCTCAGTCTGTACAGACACACCTGCAGAATAACAAACAATTCAATAATGTTAACTCTTTCGCTGCCAATGTCGCCAAAAGGCGACCTATTAGGAGACTGCCAATGTCGCCTTTTGGCGACTTCAAAACAATAGCTTAATTAGGTCATTCAAGGTCAAGGTCAGGGCATCTGATCAAACTGCCTGATAAAACGTATGGTATTTAACAAAATAGTTTATGTGCAATCATTCCTGATGGTTTCAGCTTATAATTCATCAAATGATGATTTTGCTACATTATAAACTGATAAGCCCTGCTATGAAGTTTTAATAAAATTGGCACTGGAAAAAGCATAATTCCAGGAAATTTGGCAGCGAAAGAGTTAATCAGGGTGTATAATTACATGACTCAGAATTTCTGATAATCTTCAATATCTTTTTAATACTTGACCAATTTGAATTTGGTTTGAAGCAGAGAATGTGGGAAAATGCAAGTAATAAGCTGGATGTGTTGGATTTTTGAACAAGAGGCCCAAGAGGGCCTGAATCGCTCCACTGGCTGATTAATTAAAAGAATTATCGAATGATTTCTTGCAAGCTTGTACATAAATGTCCAACCAAGGGACATTTACACCAAGTTAGATTTAAATTGGCCAAATGGTTGATATTTACATAATTATTTTGTGATTTCTCTAAGTCTGATAAGCCAGGCCCTGCCATGCCCACATTTAACAAGAGTTGTACACGGACAACGTAGCTCGCCTATACGGGAGCTTGTCACAAAAACAGCTAATTTTTCAAAAGTAGGTCAAACTCCAAGGTCAAAGGTCATGGTCACAAATAAAAGGTCTTGGTTAGATGATGCAGAGCTCCAGATAATTTTTTGAGGCAAGGCGTATTTACCCTTCAGAATTTTTTCCAATGCTTATTTCCAGATAATTTTTTGAGGCAAGGCGTATTTACCTTCTTATTCGGGAAAGGACTAAAACAAGAGGACCAGAATGGCCCTATATCGCTCACCTGAAAGAAGTTTGTGACACGCCCACTTTTTTTTACAAATCAAAAATTTGTGAATAAATTTTGAAAAGGGTCACTCAAGGAACATTGTTGCCAAGTTTGGTTCAAATTGGCCCAATGCTAGATTTTTAAAGAGTTTTCTTATGATTTCTCTAAGTCTGATAACCCTGCCCTTCCACACCCACATTTTTAGACGACAAAGAAAATTTGTGTACGCATTTTTAAAAGTCACTCAAGGAAAATTCTTGCTAAGTTTCGTTCAAATAGGCCCAATGTGTTTTTTAAAAAATTTTCTTAGGGTGTCTCTAACTTGGATAAGCCAAGCCCTGCCACGCCCACTTTTTCTGAAGAATCAAAAATTTGCGAACAAGTTTTGAAAAGAGTCACCAAGGGAACGTTACTGCAAAGTTCTGTTCAAATTGGGCTTATGGTTGATTTTTAAGGAAATTTCTTAGAATTTCTCTAAGCCTGAGTAGCCAGGCCCACTTTTCTTGACGAATCAAAAATTCGCAAACAATTTTTAAGAGAGTCACCAAAGGAACATTTCTGCAAAGTTTGGTTCAAATTGGGCAAAAGGTTGATTTTTAAGGAATTTTCTTAGAATTTCTTTAAGTCCAATAAGTCACGCCCTGCCACGCCGTCGCCCACTTTTTCTGACGAATCAAAAATTCACAAAAAATTTTGAAGAGAGTCACCCAATGAACATTTCTGCCAAGTTTGGTCAAAATTGACCAAATGGTTCATTTTTGAAGAATTTTCTTAGGATTTCTCTAAGTCCGATAAGCTACGCCCTGTCACGCCAACATTTTTTGACGAATCAAAAATTCACAATTAAGTTTTGAAAAGGGTCACCCAAGGAACATTCCTGCCAAGTTTGGTTGAAATTGACCAAATGGTTTAGGCGGAGAAGATGTTTAAAGAAACGTGAACGAACAGACGGACGATGAGTGACCACAATAGCTCCCCATGAGCACTTCGTGCTCAGGTGAGCTAAAAAGTAAGTGTTGATTTATCATTTATGGTAAAAGATAGAGTCAAGTCTAAGCCACATTCGATTTTTTGACCCACTTTTTTAACAAGAGCTTCGCAGAGCGGCGCATATACGCCCGAGAGGGGCTTGTCAGTGAAATTGGCAATTTTGTCAATTCAAGGGCAGATAATTCAAACATGAAATGTTATCAAAATTTTGTATTCACAACCAAACACCATAAAGATTCATTGTGGCTAGTTTGATGAAATTCTGGAAAATGAGCATTTTTCCTTAAATTCAAGGGCAGATAATTCAAGAACGAAAGCAGTTATCTAAACTGACACGATTTAAAAACGCAAAACACGTTTTCATTAACCATTCCTTTCCTATTGCCTCCATCGGCAACATATTTGGGGACATGTATGAGACAATATATACGCTTCACGCCCCATCGATTTTGTCGTGTTTTCTGTAAACTATCCGGACATCTGAACCGCCCATCACTAAATGCTCGTGCGCCTCGTGCATTCAGACCACGTGTTAAATCACTAAGATTTTTTGTGTACAAATTGCCACTTTGATTTACTTATTGAAAACATACGGGAACAACGAAAGAAAATTGTGTATAAAATGCTGAGGCTTATTTTGCGAAAAAGGAACCGAGTTTTTTGGCTTTTGGTTTGCCGTGTTTCGCAAATGAAGGTAGCTACCCGCTTTAATGTAGCCGAATCGACGGTTCAAAGGTCTATGAGACGTGTAAACGAAACAGGAAGATTAACAGACCACCCACGTCCCGGTCTGCTGCGTGTAACTACTGTACGTCAACATAATTGTATGTACGTTAACGTCACTAACGCAACAGATTTGTGACGGCTCAGTCTACAGCAAATTCTATGGTTGGTGCGCGGGCGGCCTATACATCGCGACATGGTGATAAATCGCCTGTGAAAACACTGGGTTCGCTGTCGTCGATGTTCAATGCCAGGCTCTTGACACAACGTGCATTTTGGCATAAACTGACGTCCATTCAGGCATTATTCTTGGCTTTAAATGTCATTTTCTGTCCTTTTATGTTAACAATTGTAACATTTACAATTTTACATGGCTATACATCGGTTTTGTAAGATGAAGAAGATACCATTTGTAAAAGTACTATTTTGCGTTTTTAAATCGTGTCAGTTTAAATTCCGTAAGTGGTGTGCACATCTAGACACCATGGAAATTCATTGTGGCAAGTTTGATGAAATTCTGATCAAAACTGTAGGAGGAGTTGTGCACAAAAGAAAATGGGCATTTTTTTAATTCAAGGGCAGATAATTCCAGAACGAAAAGAGTAATCTGAATTCGGTAAGTGGTGTGCACAACTAGACACCATAGAGATTCATTGTGGCAAGTTTGATCAAATTCTGATCAAAACTGTAGGAGGAGTTGCGCACACAAGAAATTGCTAACGGACGGACAGACGGACGGACGACCGGGGCCATAACATAATACATCCTTTGGGCGTATAAAAATTGTCGCCTTACTCGCCTATGGCTGTTGAAGTGGCGATCGCCAGCGCAAGCCCTGCAGTGTTGCATCCAGGATGAGCCCAGAGAGGGGGAGATCCCCCATCAAATTTTCAAACAAGACGACCATGATGGTCCTATATCGCTCACCTGAACCAAGATGATATGAGCCACAGTTATGTTTGAATCAATTAATATTTGTGACATTAAGACTGAAAACAAACTTATGGTCATCAACATTATGTCCCTGTTTCCTCTCGATAGGTCAATATATCTGGTTGTAAAGAGTGAAAACAAAGTCAAAAACGAGAATTTTTTCCATTTCAAGGGCAGATAACTCAGCAACTGCTTGTCTAATTGTGCTGAAGTTCAAACTCATCCATGATCTTATGGTGATTAACCATTATATCCAAGATCAAAGTTTTGTCTTGATTGGTCACCATTAATTTAGTGGTTGTTAGAGTAAAAACAAAGTCGAAAACAGAAATTTTGTCAAATTCAAGGGCAGGTAACTCAGGACATTCTGGTCTGACCAAACCAAAACAAAAACTCATCCAAAATCTTATACAAGGTCACCAAGATCGTGTCCATTTTTTGTATATATTGGTCAATATTTGTAGATCTATGCTAAAGTGTAAACGGTGTCAAAAGTAGCTTTTTTTCTTTCAATGGCAGATAACTCCTGACTTTCTGGTCCGATCTCACCCAAAATCGAACTCATGCAAGATCTTATAATCATTAATATTGTGTTAAAGTTTTGTCTTGATTGGTCTTTAATTGCAGATGCTATAGTGTAAACAAAGTCGAAAACGGTCAAAAACAACAATTTTGTCAAATTCAAGGGCAGATAACTAAGCAGTGCTCCAGCTAGGCCCTTTTAGAAGGGCGTGGCGCCCTGCCTTGCCCTGCCGTCGAAGTGGAGCGCCCTGCCCTGTAAATTGACTCTAAATTTTGCCCTAACTTGCTCAATAAGCAATTATCTTGTATATTGTCGCCTTTCTAATTGATAATCAGAACTCGCTGTGATCACTGATGCGTTAAGTGGGCAGTCTCGGGGGATAACTATTTACAACCTATAAAACAGAATAATTGCAAGGCGTGGCTTATATTGACGAGGCGACCAATCAGAACGCGTGATTGACTGATTTATTATCGATGGGGGCAGTTTTCCGATAATCTGTTGATGAAAGCGCGTTCCATAAAACAATTTTTCAATTGTAAACAAACGCTGATTAGGTACTTAATCCTTACGAATTGATTGATTGAAGATTGAATGGACGATGATTAACTTTGTCACCTATCACTGAGAAAATTTCAGATTAGTTGTAGGCTGCGATATGATATTTTACATTTTCGAAAATCGCCGCTTCACACTGGCAGTTTCGTCCCATTTTGTTTTGCAGTTTACCTTAAATTCATGGATCTTATTTCAAAACTGTAATTCACAGTCTTCGCGAAAGCCCCGGAGAAGTTTAGAGTTGGATGGCCAAAATGTCCGACGAATTACTTCTATAAAATTCAGTTTTAAAATTCTAGTTAACCTACCGATTTCTAGTCCAATTATTTATCCATCACAAATTCAGGGCGTCAACTCAAAATTTTGAAAACAAGAGGACCATGATGGTCCTAAATCGCTCACCTGAATCAAGATGACAAGAGTGATAATGGCAATTTTGTCAAATTCAAAGGCATGAAACTTATAAGGACTTTCTGTTTGGAAACAATTAAGAAATAATTTTGTTCCAATCGATCCTGTAAGGTTGGGTATGAATTAGCACAATTGTTGAGTTAATTTTCAACAATTATTTCATGATTTCGCAATATACAACATAGGGCTAATTTTCAAAGCATACTGATCTGTTAGAGATTGATCATTTATGATAGGCTCAATTAACAAGATTTTGTCTGTGATTGATAGAATTTAGTGAAAGATTACCATCTGATAAGCTAAAGCTAATCCCTTATTTGTTTACATAAGATAAACATGGGGCCAGCCTGAGAGCAACAGATAAGGGAAATAGAAAATTGGCCCAATGGTTTATTTTTAAAGAATTTTCTTATGATTTCTCTAAGTCTGATAAGCCTTTCCTCCCTGCCATGCCCACATTTTTTGACCAATGGAAAAATTTGTGAACACATTTTGAAAAGAGTAACTCAAGGAACATTCCAGTAAAGTCTGGTTCAATTGGGCACAATGGTTGATTTTTAAAGAATTTTCTTATGATTTCTTTAAGTCCGATAAGCCCCTTCCTCCCTGCCACACCCACATTTTTTGACGAATCAAAAATCCGCGAAAAAGTTTTGAGAAGGGTCACTCAAGGAACTTTCCAGCAAAGTCTGCTTCAATTGGGCACAATGGTTGATTTTTAAAGAATTTTCTTATAATTTCTCTAAGTCTAATAAACCCCTTTCTCCCTGCCACAGTCACAGTTTTTTACAAATGAAAAAAACTGTGAACAAATTTTGAAAAGAGAGACTCAAAGAACATTCCTGCAAAGTCTGCTTAAAATTGGCCCATTGGTTGATTTTTAGAGAATTTTCTTATGATTTCTCCAAGTCTGATAAGCCCCTTTCTCCCTGCCAAGGCCACAATTTTTTACAAATAAAAAGATTTGTGGTCAAATTTTGAAAAGAATGACTCAAGGCACATTCCTGCAAGGTCTGGTTCAAATTGGCCCAAATGGTTGATTTTTAAAGAATTTTCTTATGATTTCTCTAAGTCTAATAAGCCCCTTTATCCCTGCCACGGCCATGTTTTTTTTTTTTCAAATGTAAAATTTCTGAACAAATTTTGAAAAGAATGACTTAAGGCACATTCCTGCCAAGTATGGTTCAAATTGGCCCAATGGTTGATTTTTAAAGAATTTTCTTCTGATTTCTCCAAGTCTGATAAGCCCCTTTTTCCCTGCCACGGCCACAATTTTTGACAAATGAAAAAATTTGTGAACAAATTTTGACAAGAATGACTCAAGGCACATTCCTGCAAAGTATGGTTCAAATTGGCCCAATGGTTGATTTTTTTAAGAATTTTCTAATGATTTCTCTAAGTCTAATAAGCCCCTTTCTCCCTGCCACGGCCACATTTTTTGACAAATATAAAAATTTGTGAACAAATTTTGAAAAGAGTGACTCAAGGAATATTCCTGCCGAGTTTGGTTCAATTGGGCCCAATGGTTGATTTTTAAAGAATTTTCTTATGATTTCTAGTCTGATAAGCCCCTTTCTGCCTGCCACGCCCACATTTTTTGACAAATCAAAAATTCATGAACAAGTTTTGAAAAGTATCACACAAGGAACATTCCTGCCAAGTTTGGTCAAAATTGGTCCAATGGTTTAGGAGGAGAAGATGTTGAAAGAAATTGTGAACGGACGGACGGACGGACGGACGGACAGATGGACGGACGGACGGACGACGGACAAAAAGCGACCACAATAGCTCACCTTGAGCACTTCGTGCTCAGGTGAGCTAAAAATATAGTAATATAGGACATTTTGGAGCAAAAATATAGGACAAATATAGGACATTATTCACGACCTCAACCTTCTCCAAAACACCTCAAAATACCTTGATAATGTAATTTCTCTATAGTACGACTGCTAGAGGAGGGTATCGACATAAGCTACACACAAAAAAGTTAACTTTCTAATGAGTCTGGTAATGGCCCATGCCATAAAGGGCCTTGATCCGCATGTTTCTATGCAAGAGAATATTGAGAATTTGTCAATGATTTCCCTGTTTACTTCTCACCGAACCTATGAAATGGGCTAATTTCATTGCAAAGTTGATATTTTAAGTGTTTCTGAAGTGACCCATTTGGCGATGCTAAATGAATAAATCTCTAAGTTTAATTTAGTAAGACAAAGAAAAGTTTGTCACAGACATCCTTTTTTATCTTTATGTAAATTCCAGGAACCTACAACATAGGACAAATTTTCACTAGTAATAATTGAGGCATCTTTAAGACCATCATACACACAAAATTTCACAGCTCTTGGCTGGATATTCTGGAGAGCTTGGGAAAGTTTCCATGCCCTGTATGTTGCACTGGTGTTGGCAGTAATATCCTATGCAGTGGTTGCAGAAAGTGGGCAAATAAATGCAGTGGTATTAAAAACTTAAAGCGGGTTCAAACATCAAATGCCAGTTTGACAAAAGACCCCAGTCTGAGATGCAGGTTGGGCAAGATATTCGAGAGGTAGTGGCATTATTTTGCTACCTTGGATACACGCTTTCTGCAGATGGTGGATGTGACTTAGCCTCAATGTTCAGAGTCAAAGCTGCATGGAAGAATTTTAAAAGAGCTGATGCCAACCCTCACATCACCCAATCTCAATAACCAAACACCAGGCAAAATATTTTAAACCCCTGTCTGGAGCTTAATGCAAGCGAGACCTAGCCCCAGTCTAATCCAAAATTACATCTGCAGCATAGATTAGTGATCCAATGATGATCAGACAGATATGCAAAAGACCACCACAGTAAAGCTTGGCCTATAGGACATGGAATGGAGCTTATAGGAAAGGTGGCTTAGATGGTATGGACATGTGGAGAGATCCAATTGGGCAATTAAAATAGATTTCCTCATGCAGGTCACTGGTATTTATATACCAGGAATGCCCAAGATGATGTAGGAGCAACTATCTGAAGGAAAGCAGAGAATGGAATTTATTAGACATGGACTCTCAAAAGAAAGACATCGTGAGAACATGAAAGAGGACAACAATGCATGCAGCAAGATAGATGGAGGGGTTCTCACAGAGGTAGACAATGCCCCCTATGAAACCTGGGAGAGACTATGTGTAGGCCTAATGATTTGGAAGAAGATAATCCTCTGTATCTCTCTAAAATCTGGGAACCCACAACATAGGACTTTAATCAAAGCATAAATGAAATTTGACATTTCCTGGTAGAGTTCTATGATCAATACTGGACAAAATTCAAATATCTGGGGAGAGATAATTGCCCTGTTCATAACATTCAGGAGCACACAACATAGGGCTATATTTTGTTTTTCAAAATTAAATGCAAAAGAATAATTTGAAGTATTCTGGTAAGGAGCTTTGAGTTGATGCTACCTCCACAATGTGAAAACCCTAATGCCTTAGGATTTGGGAGAGGAAGAGTGTCATAGATCTCTCTTTTTCTTTTTCTTTTTTTGTGTGAAATCAGGGAACCCACAACATACATGTAATTACTAAATTTCAATACATAGTGATAATTTACTGATAAGTATGCTTAAATTCTGTTAGTATTCATAGTTCTGTATGATTATTATACTCACAAAATTTTAAAACAGAACAGAAGAAGATTGTGTAAAAATTCTATCCTCATCAAATCTGTAAACTACTAATACTTGGATAAATTTCAATTCATGGATATAATTTTAAATATACCGATACATGTACTAGGAATCCCAAAATGTTGTGCAATGCAAAATTTTAAGGCTAGTGGTTTGTGATAAGAAGTTTAAATGTGTACAAACAGAGGCTGGACAGACAGCTGGTGATCCAATCATTACATCCATCATTACATTTTTCATGTCGAAATCGAAGGAAACGCCGCCAACACAGTTGTCATTTGATGACGAAGTCGATAGAAATTGTATTGAAATTGTATTGAAAATACTCTCCTAACAGCGGAAAATTCCAGTCTCGATAAGATCACGTGACTTTTTCAAGCGGGTGCAGGTCATCCAAATATGGCTATGCTTACTACGGTTTGTTGACAAAAAATGCGCGTGCTGAGTAAGCGCGGGAAAAAAGGATGAAGTAATGAAAGCATTGTTGATTTGATATCTCTGTTTTACAACCAAAACTTCGTAACTGCAGCTTAAAACAACCTGCAGTTACGGGTATTTTGTTGACATGGTTTTAACACATGGTTGATGCGTCCCCTCTTTCCGTCGCATGATTGCACAAAGGAATTTGTAACTCGCGTGCCTAGTAGACCGTTTTGACGATGTCAATCATGGATTATCGATTTTTCATGTTAAACAATAAGTAAGTGTTGGTTTAGGCAAAAAAGTTGGAGTCAAGCCTTTGAGCCACATTCGATTTTTTGAGCAATATTTTCTAAATTGTCGCCAATGGCTCAAGTGGTGATCGCCAGCGCGAGCCCTGGAGATGAAAACCCCTTGGGAGAAATGAAGAAAACGTGAATAACTGACACTTAATTGGTCTTCTGCAACAAGATTTCGGACCACTTTCGCGGCGGTAGAGATTCGTGGATCGATTTGTGAATCGTTGCTCATGAATCGTGGATCGGATCGCCACTTACCCAATGATCCACAGCCCTAGCTATTTCCGTTCTCCGTGGATCAGCCGAGGGATGGTTGTTTTCAATCGGAACTTCTCTCGGCCAATCTACGACTAGGTTGCATATTACGAAAATAGCCGAGTGTCTTATTACCAACAGGGTTACTTCCCCTAATTCAACTGCGTCATTAGGGAATTTCCCAGGAAAACCCTTTTTCGGATCAGAATTTTTTAGCGAATTTCACCGATCTTTTTAAAAACATGTTTTGATTTTCTTGTGAAATGCAATTTTGCTGCACACTGACTTTTGAAGAGGGGGCGATTATTCCGTATTCTGCAGGAGTTGCCACCCACGAAATTTTGAAATTGCGGGAGTGCAATTAGAATCAGCGGGAATCGCACGATCACGCGCCCTTGATGCAACACTGGCCCTGTCTCTGTCATTTATACCGAAGAAACAAAACAAAAATGGAATTTTTTGTGTAGTTTGATAAAACTTTCGGAAACTACCGGAGATTCCCGAAAAAAATGATATTTCCGAATAGTACCACGATATGTATCGTCGGAGAAGGATATCGGAATACAGCGACAATTGCGCACAACACTTTTAACCCTTTCCCAAACGACAAAATTTTAGGGTGATCCACTTCAAAAACTGCCGCAAATGACAAAATGGATGTTATTAAAGATAGGATTTGTGTGAAATAAGGCATAGAAAATATTGAGACAAAAGGAGAAACTGCTGGTTATCAGCAGTTTCTTCTTTTGTTTCAATGTTTTCCCAAGCATTTTCTATTAGGGCCGTCAAAACCAGGTCTTGTTTGGGGAAAGGGTTAATAAGCCTGCATTGCAAGTTACACATATTTCATTGTTCTATTGGTTTTTTCCTCTAATTTCTGTCCCATACCCCCATTTTTCAATGACAGTGCGTGCAAAACCCCTAAATAAAAATTCGAGTGGAAACACTGGTTTTGTTTGTCAGTAAAACTGACTGCTAGTAGAAGGGCAGCAAATGCCAATGCAAACATGATTGGTATAGCGCAGATGAACCGGTACTGACCAAAATTCAGTATAGCGCGGAAAAACCCGTACTCAGGGTTCAACACTAAGGGGAGTCTGTGAGTCCGAGACTCCCTAAAAATTGATGGGACTCCCTGATTTTCAACCTAGGGAGTCCGACTGACTCCTCAAAAATTCTGTCAAAAAATTATAAGCAAAATGAGTTTGAGTTTATTGGGGTTTTACGTCGTTTTCAACTACCAGGGTCATATCGCGGCGGCTGGAGCACCTACCCATGGATTCCTGTTGTTTCTCAAACCAGTACTACCACAACACCCTTACCGAGCCTCCAGCTGCCTCCATTTCAAACCCATTGGTGGGAGACAATTTTGTCAGAAAGGGTATTAGCCGCGGCCATAAGCAAAATGATAAAAAGCTGTTAGCTCAAAATAACAGGATCTATTGTGCTGCATCTATTCTTTAGTATTCCATGCAGACATAAAAATGACATCGTCACAGATAAAAGGCAACATGCATGCAACATAAAATATTTGCTTCTTTTCGGACTCCTTTACTTTTGACCGGACTCCCCAAGTTCTCTCGATGGGAGTCCGGCGGACTCCTTGGTTGGGAAAGTTAGTGCAGAGCTGAATCTAGGTTTTCACAAAAGTGGGCCAACTCCCCCACCATACTTCAAAATGTGGGCCAACAGGATTCAGCCTTGAGCCACAGTGAAATCAACTTTTTTTCGCAACAAAAAAAAGTAAGAATTTACCTGTAACGAATTCTATTACATGAAATTGAAATACCATAATCTTTACTCTTTGTAATAATTAGCTATTGCCTAAGAAGACTTTTTAAAATAACTTTTGTCCAAATAACAAACTTTATATGTTCATATTCTTTAATTCATTAGTTGTTTAAAGTTTAGATTATACTATTCATAGAAAATGATTACACCAGACTGGTTGAAGCAAATTATTTACACCACAAAAACATTTTTAATTTTGCTTTAAAACTCTTACTATCCCGATTTCAATAGTCTCATGGCTAGAGAAAAAAAAAGGCTCATTCAAAGGAAGGACCATCAACTTTGATACATATTCAAGAAAGCTCAAATTTGAATAACTTCAACTTCCATCGAAATCCTTGGCATAATCCACTATGTACATAATGTGGCTACTATCTTAGACATCTTCGCCGAGGAGGATGGTATGGGACCGCTTGGTATCATTAAATTCAGCCCATTTTATGTGATAAAAACTAATTTCAGGCAGAGATTCTTTTGTTTCGTCGGCCATCTTGATTATGTGCCGCAATAATTCAGTCCATTTATGTGATTAAAAACGATTTTAACACAGCATTTCTTCATTTTGTTTGTTTTGACCGCCATTTTGTATATGCACCGTAATAATTACAAATTATGAATTTCACTGCCGTTTCCCCCTTCATTCAACTTGTTTGGTTTTTTCCGTTTTCGGAGTAAATCTCGAACATAAATTTATTTCATTTGTAAGACAAAAATCGATTTTTTGAGGGGAAATACAAAATACTGTATAAATATAGAATTACGGGGGTTTCTCTGTGATCTGTTTTAGCAACTTTTCAATGATTATGAACTTACGTTATTACGCAATGCTCATTGAAAAATGCGCCAACATGAAAAAAAAGTGTGTGACTTGTCCCGCATGGCCTATTGTTTTTTGCGCCATGCAATAAATTACTGCGGGAATCCCGCAATCCCGCGCCCTAGATTCAGCTCTGTTAGTGTCTAACCCTGCGTACTGACTGAAATGCCTAAAGTAGCCCTCTGCTCCACTAATCTAACTAACCGCTAGTTCCAGCCGTCTCTGGTTATTTGGTTAAGAGTGTTGGTCCTGGGTGGTTGTTTTGTTCTTTTCCCTTTATGTTCAATCCATGGTTTGTTGATAAATTTGTTGACTGACTCCGACATCTGCTGATTCGAAACGATGAGTGGTGGGTGGGGTAAAGTGGTATATTGGGGAAGGTTTTTCGGGGGCTTACCGACCTTGGAGAATGATTACATATCGCGGTTTGTTTATTGAGATGTTAAATTTAGCATGCTTAACAAGGTTTCAATCCAAAGTTCCTAAAACTGTTTGAAATTCTTGGTTTTTGATGAAATTTTCTTCTTTAGATTCTTCACGTCTTCCTTAACTGTCAAACTACCGAAAAACAAGAGGGAACAATCTGAAACTTTTCAAACGTCATTCCAAGACCGAGATCAGGAAAAACATGGAATAATCTCCCAAACGATGTTGTCACGTCACCGAACGTCAATACCTTTAAGAGTAGGCTCAACAATCAGTGGAAAAATCAACCGTACAAATTCACGCCAAGCTGCTATGCGCAATCCGTGTACAACAACCAGAATAAACAAGAGATGTTTGTAAAACATATATGCCCCCTCAAGGGCCTACATTTGATGTAGGTCAAAGTCCAAGGTCAAGTTAACAAGGTCCAAGGTCATGGTCAAATATGAAAGGTCTTGGTAGGAGGTGTCTATGTGTGAAATATTAAAGCTGTATATGTAAAAGTAAAATGAAACATAGGCCAGGTTAAAGTTTTTAAAAGTAGGCCAAATGCCAAGGTCAAGGTCATGGTCAAATAAGAAAGGTCTTGGTTGGAGGTGTCCATGTGTGAAATATCAAGGCTGTAGGTGTAAAAGGACATGATATATATGCCTGGTTTCAGTCTTTTTAAAAGTAGGTCAAACTCCCAAGGTCAAGGTTGCAATATTCAAGGTCATGGTCAAATGTGAAAGGTCTTGGTAGGAGGTGTCTATGTGTGAAATATAAAGGCTGTAGGTGTAATAGGACATAAGATAAAGGCTAGGTTAGATATTTCTAAAAGTTGGTCAAACTCCAAGGTCAATGTCCAAGGTCATGGTCAAAGTGAAATATCTTGGTTGGAAGTGACCATGTGTGAAATATCAAGGCTGTATATGTAAAATGACATGAAATATAGGCCAGGTTAATGTATTATAAAAGTAGGTCAAACACCAAGGTCAAGGTCACAAGGTCCAAGGTCATGGTCAAATATGAAAGGTCTTGGTCGTAGGTGTCCATGTGTCAAATATCAAGGCTGTATGTGTAAAAGGACATGATATATCAGCTAGGTTAAAGTTCTTTTTAAAGTAGGTCAAAGTCCAAGGTCAAGGTCACAAGGTCCAAGGTCATGGTCAAATGTGAAACGTCTTGGTAAGATGTGTCCATGTGTGAAATACCAAGGCTGTATGTGTAATAGCACATACGATATAGGCCCAGTTTATTTTTTTTAAAAGTAGGTCAAACTCCAAGGTCAAGCCCACATGGTCCAAGGTCATAGTCGTATGTGATAGGTCTAAGTCGGAGGTTTCCATGTGTCAAATATCAAGGCTGTATGTGTAAATGGACATGATATATCGGCCAGGTTAAAGTTTTTTTTAAAGTAGGTCAAACTCCAAGGTCAAGGTCACAAAGTCCAAGGTCATGGTCAATTGTGAAAGGTCTTGGTAAGATGTGTCCATGTGTGAAATATCAAGGCTGTATTTGTAAAAGGTCATGAGATATATGCCGGGTTTAATTTTTTTTAAAGTAGGTCAAACTCCAAGGTCAAGGTCACAAGGTCCAAGGTCATGGTTAAATGTGAACGATGTTGATAGGAGGTATCTATGTGTGAGATATCAAGGCTGTATGTGTAAAAGGACACGAGATATAGGCAAGGTTAAGAATTAAGTGTAAAAATCAACAAAGGGCAATAACTCCAAGAATTTGATTGGCAGAGTTACGGTTCTTGTGCACTGCACCTCTCCATAATGAAATCTATTCACCTGTAAAGTTTCATGATTCTACCTTACATATTTTTTGAGTTGTGCTCCGGACAAGAATCAAGTTATAAAATCAACAAAGGGCAATAACTCACAAAAGTTGATCGGCAGAGTTACGGTTCTTGTGCACTGCACCTCTCCATAATGAGATCTATCCACCTGTAAAGTTTCATGATTCTACCTTACATACTTTTTGAGTTATGCACCGGACAATAATCAAGTTTGAAAATCAACAAAGGGCAAAAACCCAAAAAATATGATCAGCAGAGTTACGGTTCTTGTGCATTGCACCTCTCCATAATGAGATCTATCCACCTGTAAAGTTTCATGATTCTACCTAACATAGTTTTTGAGTTATGCTCCGGACAAGAATCAAGTTATAAAATCAACAAAGGGCAATAACTCAAAAAATTTGATCAGCAGAGTTACGGTTCTTGTGCACTGCACCTCTCCATAATGAGATCTATCCACCTGTAAAGTTTCATGATTGTACCTTACATACTTTTTGAGTTATGCTCCGGACAAAAATCAAGTTATAAAATCAACAAAGGGCAATAACTCAAAAAATTTGATCGGCAGAGTTACGGTTCTTGCACACTGCACCTCTCCATAATGAGATCTATCCACCTATGTAGTTTCATGACTCTACCTTTAATACTTTTTGAGTTATGCTCCGGACAAGGTTTGGTCTACGGACAGATCGACCGACATACGGACCGACATACGGACCGACCTTCCGACCGACACTTGCAAAACAATATACCCCCATTTTCTTCGAAAGGGGGCATAACAAAGAAGAGGTGGATCATTAGAAGCTAGAAGCTTACCATCGATCCAGATACAGTAAAGTAAACAGTAAGTTCTCGGACCGCATGCGCACTCTATTGTGATAGTGGAAACCACTATTGCGATACTATTGATATTGCCAGTTGCCTATCTTGATAGCACTATTGCGATATATCCATAGTCTGATGTATCATTACATCCCTACAAATTGGACAGCCCAAAAATTTTGTCGTTTGGGAAAGGGATATTAATTAATTTGTCAAGACATACCTGATACACAATCTACGACAACTAGAGCTCCGTCAGTGACACGGAGAGCGGCTGTGACCTCGGAGGAGAAATCTACGTGTCCAGGTGAATCAATCAGGTTAATCAAGAAGTTCCTGTCCTTTTCGTTCTTCTCCTGCTTGATATGCAGAATATCGCTTTCAGCAATCTCGTAGTACAAGGAGATGGCACTGAAATGGTGGAGAAAAAATAATATTTTGATTATAAATACAAAATTTTGTTAACTTTAATACTGGCTTAGATCTACACTTTACAGAAACAATTTAAAATGTAAAAGGCCAAATTAATTGCAAAACAAATTTTTATTTTGTTATAACTAGAACTGTCGCAAAGCGGACGAATACCCCCCTACTAGGGCCTTGTCACTGAAAAAGTGCTATAGTTCAAAAGGTTCTTGACTTAGAGCACGGAAACATATTTTAAACAAAGTCCGATTGTGACCTTGACCTTGGTGACCCAAAAATAATAGGGCACCTTCTTGGGTCATGGGCAACAACTGTGTAAAGTTTCATGATCCTAGGTCAAATGGTTCTCGAGTTAGAGCACGGAAACGAAATTTTAAATTTTGACTTCTCTCCCCCCCCCCTCCCCCCTTAAAATTTCAAAGTGGCATAACTCTAAAACTAATGACTGGATCAAGATGAAAATTGCAGGTGCACAACTTCATTTGATAGGAAACAACCTGATAAAATTTCAGCAAAATTGGTCAAAAACTGTGGGAGGAGAAGAGGACACAAAATTATGTCCACGGACGGACAGACGGACGGACAACACGAAGAACCAGAATTCTTTGTCAGACATTTGGTCTGACAGTGCTGCTTAATCTGTCAGACTGAATAAAATTTTGTCAGACTGAACTATAATCCGAGTCTTCTCTGATGTAAATACGCTCTTTGATATTTTGATTTTTCGCTATTTACATCAGAGAGCGTTGCTCTTTGAAAAAATCAAGAAGTTCGCAACAAATTGTTGCGCATCATTCACCGTCCGATCTTAAACGCTATCGTTAAAACCCCTGATGATATCGATAAATGAACCATTTATTGTTATGGCTGCTGAAAAAATTACGACCAAAAAGTATTTCTAAAAGGTTAATAGGCAATGTTTTGCAACAACCCTCACCTGAGCAGCCTTTGTTTACCTTGACCTTCCATTCAAAACCAAAGGTTATACTCATCCAGCAGGCCGATTTGAAATGAAATTTTTGGTCAGGTATGACAACTAGACAGTCCTGGCGGCCTGGAAGCGCTCCACAGGCCCGATTATTTGTCTTGTTGAATGCAATTTCAAATGTTCAGGCTGCGCAAACAAGCAAATGCATGACCAAGCTGAAAATTACAAGAAAGTAAGATTGTATGGTCAGTAAGATTTCTGTGAAAGTTCTGTATTGATTAGTTAATACTAATGGTTGCAAAAGTGAAAATTAAGCCGAAAATGGCAATTTTGTCAATTTCAAGGGCACATAACTCATGATATAAAATTCAGATCAAGCTGAAAATTACACCAAGGCAAGATCTTATAGTCACCAACATTATGTACAAATTCTGTCTTGATTGGTCAATATTTGTAGTAGCTAGAATGAAAACAAAGTCAAAATAGAGTCGAAAATGGCAATTTTGTCAATTTCAAGGGCACATAACTCATGATGTAAAATTCAGATCAAGCTGAAAATTATACCAAGGCAAGATCTTATGGTCATCAACATTCTGTACAAGTTTTGTCTTGATTGGTCAATATTTGTAGTTGCTAGAGTGAAAACGATGTCAAAATAGAGCCGAAAATGGCAATTTTGTCAATTTCAAGGGCACATAACTCATGATGTAAAATTCAGATCAAGCTGAAAATTATACCAAGGCAAGATCTTATAGTCACCAACATTCTGTCCCAGTTTTGTCTTGATTGGTTAAAATTTGTGGATTCTAGAGTAAAATTAAAGTCAAAACCAGCTATTTTTGACATTCAAGGGCAGATAATTCAGGTTATTCTGATTCAATCCAAATTCTTTGAAGGAATCTGAGAGAGGCTCACCCAAGGATCATTCTTGTGAAGTTTGATTGAAATCCATCTGGTAGTTTCTGAGGAGAAGATTTTTAAAGAAAAAGTTTACGGACGGACGGACGGACGGACGCACGACGGACACAACGCCATGACAATAGCCCGCTGGCCTGTCGGCCAGTGGAGCTAAAAATGATTTATTGATCTATACCCTACAGTGTTTTACCGAGTGATTCGATATGATACACAAAAACAAAGCTTCAAGTTACTTGTAACGTTACCGAACTTTCCGTTGTTTTCAAAGAGCAACGCTCTCTGATGTACATAGCGAAAAATCAAAATATCAAAGAGCGTATTTACATCAGAGAAGCCTCGGATTAACTGAACTATAATCCACTATCTTGCAGATCAAAATTTGTGTCAGACAGTGGGACTGACAGTAGCCAAAAAATCATCAGACCGGGGGAATTTTCATCAGACATGTCTGCCGGTCCGAGGTCTTCGCCATGACTGCAGTATACCCCCCCCCCCCCCCCCCAATAACTTCGTTGTGGGGGGTATAATAATAATTCTGTCCAGACAAGCGAAGTAAATATTGCAAGCAAACATAGTTGAATAGCTTATGACTCTAAAAATCCTAGTGAAGTCAATCTTAACCCTTTCTGAAACAAGACCTGGTTTTGACTTCTGTATACTCGCTTCATGTGTACTCGCGGTACATGGGATGGTTTACAGTCAAAACGGCCCAAGGGCAAAACGGCCCAATACCAAAACGCCCCGGTTTTTGGTCAAAACGGACCGGTTTTTGGTCAAAACGGCCCAAAGCAGTTTTTCTTCTTGGTCAAAACGGCCCAACTTTTTTTTAAATATACAAATATTGAGATCAATGTATTTTATTATAATTATTGTTATTATTTCGATTATATTTCCTGAATATATTTAGTAAAAAATGCATACAATGTTTAAATTGTCAAATTTTATTTGGAAACTGCATTTTTTTTTTAAAATAAAAATGTCTTTAATTATTTATTGAATATTGTTTTATGAAGTAACTTTCATCGTTTATTTCTTATTATAAGTTGTTTGTTAATTAAACTAGATGCCGAAGGGCAACATGTCGAGCCCGCTCATTTTGAAGAAAGAAGACCATACCTATGTCTACAGCTGTCATTACAATGGCGTTGTAAAAGTGGGGACAAAATAAGTTGGAATGATGGGGATCATGGTGAGACAGTTTATTGTTCACAAAATATTACATGTCTATGTATTTATAACGAGATACCAGAATGGATTAATTTGAGTATACATATGTGACCCGTCACGCTAAAAGGGACCTTATGCTAAGTCCATAAAACCAAATTCCGAGAAATATACCAGACCAAGCAGAAGTCCATCCGATGTCGTATTTGGAAAACGAAAATATTGTAAGGTAGAGAAAACATTCTAGATTCAGAAAATACTTAAACGTGAAAAGTTTCGACCCTAGTCAGGCTGCACGGACTGCGCAGACGGACTAGGGTCGATACTTTTCACAAATCCGATAAGGTCCCTTTTAGCGCGACGGGTCACATATAAGGAAAATAAGCCATGCCCCCTGGCACCCATTTTTTGTATGGATCGGAATAATTTGAACATTCTGAGAAGTACGAAAATTAGCTGCACGTAGCTGTACGTGGCCATGTTTTTTACGGATTGAGATAATTTGAACAATCTTGGTAGAGGGCCATCCAAAGAATATTTGTGCCAAATTAGTTTGAAATCTGGGCTGTAGTTTTGGAGGAGATGAATTTCAAAGTTTGACTATATACATAAACAAGAGCTGTCACTGTAAGATGACAATGCCCCCGACACCGCTTTGATTTTAAATTATGGCCAATCTATGTTCAAGGTCAAGGTCATCCAGGGGTCAAGGTCACCAAAGTATGTGCCTACAGAAAGGTAATGTACCAGGAATGTTGTGGTAAAGTATGAAGCGAATATGTTAAGTAATAAGGAAGTTATGGCCAATGTTAAAGTTTTTGGACGGAATGACGGACAGACAGACAGACGGACAGACAGACGGACAGACAGACGGACGGACAGACGGACGGACAGACAAGTCAAATTTATGATGCCTCCCTATCGGGGGCATAAAAATCAACTCATTTTTTACATTTGACCTCAAAGTTTGACCTTGACCTTTCATCTTGGAATCTGGTTCTTGCACGCGACACTCCATCTTACTGAGCTTGACATTTGTGCCAAGTTATTTCTGAATCCCTCCATCCATGGTGAAGTTATGGCCCGGACAAGCAAAAATCATCTCATTTTTGACATTTGACCTCCAAGTTTGACCTTGACCTTTGAGCTTGGAATCTGGTTTTTGCACGCGACACTCCGCCTTACTGAGCTTGACATTTGTGCCAAGTTATTTCTGAATCCCTCCATCCATGGTGAAGTTATGGCCCGGACAAGCAAAAATCATCTCATTTTTGACATTTGACCTCCAAGTTTGACCTTGACCTTTGAGCTTGGAATCTGGTTCTTGCACGCGACACTCTGCCTTACTGAGCTTGACATTTGTGCCAAGTTATTTCTGAATCCCTCCATCCATGGTGAAGTTATGGCCCGGACAAGCAAAAATCATCTCATTTTTGACATTTGACCTCCAAGTTTGACCTTGACCTTTGAGCTTGGAATCTGGTTCTTGCACGCGACACTCTGCCTTACTGAGCTTGACATTTGTGCCAAGTTATTTCTGAATCCCTCCATCCATGGTGAAGTTATGGCCCGGACAAGCAAAAATCATCTCATTTTTGACATTTGACCTCCAAGTTTGACCTTGACCTTTGAGCTTGGAATCTGGTTCTTGCACGCGACACTCTGCCTTACTGAGCTTGACATTTGTGCCAAGTTATTTCTGAATCCCTCCATCCATGGTGAAGTTATGGCCCGGACAAGCTCCATCCGGACGGACGCACGCACTAACGCACGCACGCACTAACGCACGCACGCACTAACGCACATACACCGAACCGCCATTGTGACAACTATGTCGAGCTCACCGCAAGCGGGCTCGACAAAAATTGCGTTAATTAAAGATTTTGTGAAACAGTAGTCTATTGGTCTTTTGATTGTGTCAAATTAAAGTCACGCGTCTATAATGTGTATACCCTAATCATTTATACATGCAAGTGATATTTGTTATCAGTTGTTTGTTGATTGTTTGCTAATTATTGACTTAGATCGATTGTGTCATATCAAAGTCGAACGTATCTAATGTGAATTGCCTAATTGTTTACAGGTGATCTAATTGATAATTTATATATCATTATCAATAATAAATTTGTTATATGTATATTGTTCAATTTTAAGCATTGAACATATACTCAGAACATAAAGTTAAGCGCCACTAAGTTTTAAGTTAATAGAATTTCTATCGAAAACCTTAATAACGTATCTATGTTGTCAAACGGTTAGAACAACCTTGTAGCTACTGATTAAAAACGTTTCGGATGCACGTGCATATTCAGCAAGTCTCATGCAATGACTGTAAAGCCAGGGCTCGTGCAAAGTGGAAAATCAGCTTTTCTGTCAGAGATACTTACGTCGTGTAGCTCGTGCAATTGTTTACATTTCCATTTGAAACTCAGTCATGGCAAGGCGTAGATTGTGTACAAATGAAAAATGGCGAATAATTGGAATGCGAGATTCTGGAATGTCTTGTAGAGCCATTGCCAGACAGCTGGGGTATCACCACAGTGTCATAACACGTTTGGTACAAAAACACGCACAGACAAACGACGTTAAGGACCGTGTCAGATCTGGACGCCCTAGAGTAACGTCTATTCGAGAGGATAGAGCACTTTTGCGTCACGTCAGACGTCTGCCCTTCACTAGTGCGCCTGTACTAAGGGACAACTGGAATACACACAGGCGGGTGTCTATTTCAACAGTGCGAAATCGACTTCGGACGGCTGGGTATATGGCACGAAGACCCCTCAAACGTCCAAAGTTACAACAGAGACACATCAATGAACGTCTAATATGGTGTAGAGCGAGGGCACGTTGGAACTTGGCATCATGGCGTCGGATCCATTGGTCAGATGAGTGCAGGATGTTGTTGCATGTCACCGATGGCCGAATTCGTGTTTAGAGACAACCTAACACCCGATTTGCACCAAAGTACGTCCAACCAACCTACCAGGGTGGCGGTGGCTCCGTTATGATATGGGGTTGTGTCTCCTACGGCTGTAAACTGGACTTAGTGACAGTTCCAGGAACATTGACTGGCGATAAATATCGTGATAACATCCTTTTTCCTGTGGTAATTCCACATTTTGACAATCATCCTCTTCGAACAAGACCAGTGTACATGGATGATAACGCCAGACCCCACAGAGCAAGAGTCGTGGCGGACGTTATGCAACGTGAAGCCATCACCACCATTCCATGGCCGGCTTGTAGTCCCGATCTTAATCCCATCGAGCACCTGTGGGACATTTTAGGGCGCCGTATACGTCGGAGAGAGCCTCCTGTACAAAATGTGGTTTAGTTAGAAGCAGCACTGCGCCAGGAGTGGCAGCAAATCCATCAACTCGTCATCCAGAAGCTGATTCGTGGCATGCCGAGGATGGTGCGTGCAGTGATCAATACTCACGGATCTTACACACGCTACTGACTAAGATGTGACTGGAATTAATCGCATTTGTGTTATCTGACTTCTAAAAGCAAGTTTCGTGTCATAGACAACACCGTAAGTCGGCTTTGACAATAGTTTTTCATGTTTTAAACAAGAGCTGTCACTGTAAGATGACAATGCCCCCGACACCGCTTTGATCTTAAATTATGGCCAATCTATGTTCAAGGTCAAGGTCATCCAGGGGTCAAGGTCACCAAAGTATGTGCCTACAGAAAGGTAATGTACCAAGGAATGTTGTGGTAAAGTATGAAGCGAATATGTTAAGTAATAAGGAAGTTATGGCCAATGTTAAAGTTTTTGGACGGAATGACGGACGGATGGACAGACGGACGGACGGACAGACGGACGGACGGACAAGTCAAATTTATGATGCCTCCCTATCGGGGGCATAAAAAGGGTGAAAATACGTCATTTACATTTCAAGGTACAAAGTCAATAAAATTTATCACCACCTATGTATTGTTGTGAAATTGTTAAGCCAACATCCCATTTTCAACATTGGAACTCAATATTTACATCTCTGTTATTTTGAATTAATGCAGGCTCCCTGCCTTTAAAAATCTTCTGTCTAAAAACTGGTGGCGCTTAACTTCTTGTTCTGAGTATATATCCATTAAAACAAAAAAAAATATTTATATCTTCTATCTGTTCCTTCCTATTTAATTAATTATCATAATCACAAAGTGGTCACGTAAATTGTTGATCTGTCTTCAAACACATTACTTACGGCAAAGAATCAGACGATTGACGGACAGAAAAATAGGCTACCAGAGAATTTCATGTAGGAGTTAGTCGCCATTAACCCATTACCAGACAGCAAAATTTTAGAATTGTCCACATTCAAAGATTTTGCAGACGACATTTTCAAGTGAATGTAATTTTACAGTGTTTGATAGTTCCGAGTAGAAAATATTGTGGAAATGAAAGAATTGCATTTTCTTCGTTTTCCAAAATGTTTTCAAAAGCTTTTGTCTTACAGGGCTTAAAAATACATTATCATGTTATTATGGGTTTTAAAGATTAAACCTTACAGAAAAAGATGAAACCAAACAAAAATATAAATAGTAGTTTCTCCTTCTCTCTCCACTTTCGATAAGATATAATGATGCAAGGGTTCATTTTTTCCATTATCGGATCAAAGTAAAACAATTCAGAATACACTAATTTTAAAGGAACGTAATCTGACACTTCTGTTTAATGGGTCTGGTGTCAAACAGTAGACATAAGTAACATAATATTTCACACGTATCTTAAATGCAGTGTATATCGCACCTATTTTGATCGTCCCGTGCTACTGGTTATTGTAGACACGCGTCAAACCTATCCAAACGGCAATAGGCTATTTGAGGCTGGTTTATCTTGAAAACTCTTGCTAAGTCTTAGAAAATATGTAGATAAAGATGTATTAGTAAAAGTAAATAATGAGATTAAAGGTGAAAATATGTTTACCTTATTGTTAAATTGCCACCATTTTCTTTTTCATAACCACACGATAAAATTATGTCAATGGTAAAATGTCTAAGTAAAGTGAATTATGAATGTAATGTTGGTATAAACATATATTTATACCAGTAATTATAGATTTTCGTAGAAAATCATTTTCTTTGGAAAAAAATTTTGGGCCGTTTTGACCAAGTTGGAAAACTGATTTGGGCCGTTTTGACCAAAGTTGGGCCGTTTTGCTCTTGGGCCGTTTTGCCATTGGGCCGTCAGGGGTCTTGCTACCAAGTACCAATTTTTGTTTGGGGCCAGGGGCCAGTGAAATTGGGAAAAAAAGCGACGTTTTCACCTAAATTGGGAAAAACTAAAACAAGTTTGTATTCATACTGTCACTCAGTTTCAGCTGCAAATTAGACTGTAGTGATGTAAAATGCATTTGTTCATACTCTTGTTTAAGAATCTACTCTAAAACTGTCTTCAAAATGTTTGTAAATGAAGATGAGGTCTTAACATGGGGCATTCTGGGTCCTCATTGGGAATTTTCACCAGAGAATTGGGAAAAAAAGATACTTTTTGCCATTGGGAATGGGGCCCAATAACGGCCCCAAATTTTGACAAATGAGACCCCTGGCCGTTTTGGTGCGATACCCATGGGATCTCGCGGTAAACAGTATTTTGCAAGAAAACAAATGGCCACGCCTACTATCGGGTGTTTTCCTGGGATAACCTCTGATGTACAAGTCCACGCTTCACTGATCGCGACTATTTTCAAAATATTTTCCGTCTGAAAGTGACTTATCGATGAAAATAGTGTCCACATGCAAATCAATAGAAGCTGCACCTGCCTATTCAATAGGCTATTGTACCCTGTTCAATTAAAACACATTTTCCATTGCATAATCAATAAAAATCCATGCGATTTTGACAGATCTAGGCTCGTCTGGCATTGACAAAAAAAGTATTCATTATTTTGATCACGTGACATGAGCTCGCGCTTCCCGCCACGAAAAAAACAGGGGTCTACACTCCCTCCGAAATGCTACTGGTCCATAGGACCAGTAACTAAGAAAATCAACAGGTCCCCCATTAACTTAACAGGTCCACCCCCAACCCACCAAAATAAATGAAAATAAATAGTTTCATTATACATTGTGCTTTCTTACGGTTTTGGGGAATGGGTGTGTTACAAAGCAAAATGGGGGAAATTATTTGTTTTCTTAAAAAATGGATTAACAGTTTCATCAGAGTGAGACATAAAATTAGTACCTCTATTCTTCGATAACAATAATTAGATGATATAAAGATTTCACCCTTCCCCAAGCTGAAAAAAAATAAGACTATGCATTTATAAGAAAAATGCAGCAAAACATAATTGATGTTGATTCTTCTTTTTCTCGATGTTTTTCAAAGGGTTTTCAAATAGATCCTACTATAAAAGCCAGGGCTTGTTTTGTAGCAGTTGCCAGCGAAAACAGTGTATTACTGTAATCCTTTCTATGAACTGTCAAAAAAACCCTTCAGTAGGCCTAAGTCAATCAAGCTCAACATGAATCTTGAAACTAAGAAAAATAACAAATGACAAATGTCGCTGAAGGATTAAGGGCTGTAAGCATTTGCAAAATCTCATAACTTATTTCACAATTTTGCTGTTGTGGTTTGTTTTTATCGAAGATCGAAATCCGCGAAAACTAATTATTTATGGTATGCTCTATTTTTAAGGCAAGTAGGACCAGAATAATATTCTTAGAAATCATGCAGTTAAACAGTTCAATCATTTATATTTTCAAAACTATTTTACCAGCACAATAAGTTTTAACTGACTTACTATTTTTATAATTTAGATAACAATATCTTAGGATCATACATGATGGAATCTGTTTCTTATAAGAATCAGCGTTTCAATATGTTCGATTAATTTTATTAAAAGGTATTGGACAGAGTACAATCAAGCGCATATAATGACCTCTCGTTTTTTGCCGAGATTTGAAAATTTCTACTTTCACTTTGCAACTGCCGCTGTATCCCAGTGTTCAGGAAAGTTTGTATAGATCTATTATCTAATTTAACATTTGATGTGAAGACCACCAGATATTCTGAAGAATGACTATTTATGAACAAAATATTTCGTTATTAGATGCAAAAAATCAACTGGTCAGGGGGGTCTGCTGTTCAGATTATCAGCAGGTCCGACCGAAAATTAAGTGGTCTCGGACCGTCGGACTTGAGGGAATCTCGACCCCTGAAAAATAAACAAATAACGCGAGATCCCATAAAACAAATCCAAGATGGCGGCGATGCGCCTTGCATGAATGAATCCGTGGCTGTCAAATCAGAAATAAACGGAGCATCTTGGTTGTTTTACAGGAAGATACCTGACATTAAGAGTTAAAAAAATATAAAAAGATTTTTTGTGATTTTGTTGATGGCTTTCCGGTTTACATACTTTTGCGATAAGTACCGCGAGTACGCATGTTCCCAGGCTAATAGAAAAGGCATAAGAAAACATTGAGACATAAGAAGAAACTGCTGATAACCAGCAGTTTCTCCTTTGGTCTCAATATTTCTATGCCATATTTTACACAAATTCTATCTCTAATAACATCCATTTTGTCATTTGTGGCAGTTTTGAGTGGACCACCCTAAAATGTTGTGGTTTTTGGAAAGGGTTAAGCCAGCCTAGTCCTATTTATAAGCCCGGACATATTTCATTGTCCGGTCTTATAAGATACGCCATTTTGTATATAGCACTTCCGCCATGCGGAAAACGTCGATATTTATCCCTCAAACTACTATGTCTAAAATCGAAATTTTGATCTAAAAATGGCATGGATTGAAAGATAAATTGTTTTTCACTTCAGTATAATTTTGAAATAAAATTTTATCTTGTTTTATTCAAATCAAACCAAATTTCCAACAGCCATGAACAAAATCAAGATGGCCGACTCGCTCGCCAATTGAAATGAAAACATGTTTCAAAGGCATAATTGAGTAGACAAAGCAATATTTTAGTAACATTTAGGTAGTTTTAAACATTATGAAGTAATTTCTATTGTTTATGCCATGCTGTACCTTGAAAAGTGACTTTGAATGATTTTACATTTGCTACCCTTAACAATCGCAACCAGCTAGGACTAAAGCCAGCCTTACGTAGATTTAATGGTGATACATCGTTCCTGCTCATCTTTTCTTGTATCAGTGAACCTCGTTTCACCAGCCTTGGCGCTAGCAATGATACCAGCCTTACTGACCAGGGAGTCGGTCAGGGTGGATTTTCCATGGTCGACGTGAGCAATCACGGACATGTTTCGGATGTTCAGTTTTTTGTCCATGATCTCACGGATCTCGTCTACGGTAAAGTTCACCTGAAAAACAGGAAAATGATAGGTTTCACCATTCACCAGACAGCGAAATTTTCAATTCATGCATGGGGCAGATGAAATTTTGAATTGTTTTGGTCACTAGGTTGCAATCATTTTCTTCATTTTCCATTTAGCACTTTCAGTAGGCAAAAATGCTTGTTCTCTATCAGACTTCACAAAATTCTTGAAAAGATTGAAAAATTTGTTTTAATGGCACAGAAAGACTATCTTTGCTTCTTTTGTCTTCGTATCCTTACCATTTTCAATTCCTTCACAAAGAGGATACAACTGAATCAGGCAGTCCAACGATTACGCAATTTGATGAGCAGCAAGTGACCGATCTCGCAGTTTTCTAGAACACTAGTTTCGTCACTCATGATCAAGAAAATTATTTATTTAAGGCGTTAAATTTTAGTCTAAATGATCACGGATAGACCCAATTCATTGTCACAAACATTTGTCATTGCCTGACACGAGTAAAAGTGAATGGTGAAGCTGATTAACCGGTCATTTTCATCAACATATTGGGCGTTAATCAGACTGACATTTTCGGTTAAAGATTCTTATTTTCATACGCGATTCATCCACATGAAAATTGTTTGACGTGTAAAATGATTATTCTTGGTTACATTAATTCGGTTTTTATGAAAGGATGTCACTTACCATCTTTGATTTAGAGTCTTTTTCTGGACAACTCAAGTAAAAGGTTGTCCTTATGGCGGACTCGTTTCGGAAAGGACCGATTAGGTCACGTGTTCTAAATTGTGAAATAGTCTGGACTGGTTATCCACTTTTTACGTGATTTTTGCCCTGAATCAAAAGTGGATATGTAAATCAGCCAACCAGCCACGTCTTGTCACAAAATGTTGAAAGCAAGTTAAAAGAAAAGTGTTATAGCAACATTTTTATCGTTTGTTTGGAATTTCGCTGCAAAATTTTTGTCCAAATACAAAAAAGTATTGAAAAAAAATTATATGCTGAAATAGACTAGAAACTTTTAGACTGTTTTTGACTCCCATCTAGTCTGGTTCCCGCCTCTAATACACTACGTTATAAAGAGTCTGGTAATGTCTGGCAAACCGGGTCCATTGATTGGTTAGTATACAAAACCGATGAAACGTCTCGACCAATCAGAGCCGCTCGTTGACGACCATACATACGGCCTCGGAGATTAGCTATTACCGTACCTATATTCATAGTAGATTTCAGGTACGGGAACCAGACTAACTCCCATCCAGATAAAGGCTTTTTAAAAACATTGTGGAAATGAAGATTTTTTATGTTAAAAGCAACGTCATTAGTTCCCACAAGGTTTTCAATCCAGAAAGACAAGAAATTGTTACATTCAAATGTTCACTTAAAATTGTCGTCTGTTTACAATTTCTTTGACTTTGGGCCAGTACAGAAAATGTTCGTTTGGGAAGGAGTTAATTTATCACAAAACTCAAAATCAGAAATTTTCTGTATGTATAAAAAGCTAAAATGACAAACGGGCCTGAAAACTTAGTTCTTTCTTCAAATTCAATAGAACATGTAGTAGATCTAGGCTTACTTTAAGGCGCATTTTGTAACTGACATAGGCACACGTTTAAATAGAATTAAAATTCGAAAAATAAAAACACGAAAAACAAATTGCCACATACCTGTTGGAACACAACGGGACATTATTTAGCCCTGTCCCAAACAATACCTGGTTTTGACGTCCCTAATAGATCAGGAGTTGGAAAACATTGAGTCAAAAGAAGAAAGTGCTGATAATCACCACTTTCTCCTTTTGCATCAAAATTTTCTGAGCTACATCGCATACAAATCCAATCTTTATCGATGTCCATTTTGTGGTACACGTGTGGCCGATTTTGAATTAACCACCCTAAAATCTTACTGTTTGGGAAAAGGTTAAAGGATAACATTTCAGAGCGAATATCCCAGCCATTGAAGAAATAAATAAACCCAAATACTGGATTACTGGACCGGTATCTCAAAGTTTTCGTCCTCGGAGAAAACAGAAAAAAAAACACCAACTTAGTTTAGCTTAATACAGTTAATGACCACAGCAACAGAAAAATGGGGTGAAGAAATTCGGAATTTGTTATTACGCAACCTAACATTATGTTGTGGGTATTCATTTTGATTGTTTTGACGAGAGATATCAATGAGTTCGCAAAGCATAGGCGTTGATAAATAATTGAGCCGGGATCTGGAAAAACGTCCCTTATAACATTTGGGATAGCCATGTTTCAAGATCAGCATGTGCCAAAGTACAGTCTAATCTGGATCCTTGTTACCCTCACATGGTTGCTCCAAACCATGAAAAAGCTATTGGAGATCAAAATGGTTCCCAACCAGACTGCGTGTATATACAGGCTGATCTGGAACCAGGTTGGGCTCAAAAGCATTGAAGGACCTTTTTCCAGATCCTGGCTCAGTTACATTTGCTTTTTGTCTTTACCTTTTCTTATCTGAAGCTAGGAGTGACAGTCGAAAAAGTATTGTACATATACTTAAAATACATACATATTTTTCATTTCTTACTATGTGTATACATTTAGGCTTAATTTAGTAGTTCCTGTTTCCAACTCCATGCTCGAGCTGGAATTATCAGTGGGTTCAGGGCTGAAGCGAGTACCCGAGTACGCGCGGGTAGGGTACAAAATTTCCGCTACCCGGGTACGAATTTATTATCCGTCATTAACCGTTACCCGATGATTAATTTTGGCTTTCAACTTGCAATGATAACTAGAGAGTCAAAACTAATCCAATCATGGGAAATAATGTATACCCTGAGACGGATCCAGGATTACTGTGGAGGGGGTTTGGCCATACATAAAGGGGTTTGTTTTACCAGTACAACACAATTTTGACGTAATTTCTGAATGGATATGAAATAATCAGGCTACAGAGGCGTTTCATCTGAACCCCCTCTGGATCCGCCACTGATTATTACCATGTTAGCAGTGATCACATAAGGTATTTGCTGTTTATTTGGAATAAATAATCCACCAATAGGAACATGCAGACGAGTTGACTTGACCAAGTCAACTCGTCTGCGCGTGCCTAATGGTGGATTGCTCCTAGACAACATGTATAATTGAATTGAACCATCTAGATTCATGAATTACTGGGTACCTCTGAGCATTTTTTAGACCAGTGGAAATTTTGTATCAGTTTCAGTTCTACATTCGACTCTGGTTAAGGACAGATCCTCCAGTTGTTACTGCGCAACTTACTGCGCATATCCTAAATAACGAAATAAAGCTGTTTCAGTAATTGGCCTTTTCAGCAAATGTATTTTTTACATTTAGTTAATGTTTGGTTGATAAATGACAAGACCCTTTTCGGTTATTTCAATTTTCTCTGTTTGGTCAATTAAAGTGTAATAGTACTCGGATGGTACATTTCGATTTCTGTTACGCGTTCAACATGTGGCGTTAGCGATAGGAAACGGAGCAACAAAAGCAAAGTGGTGTCTTTATGAGCTAGTCCGCTTCAGATGGACACAAAAGACGACACTTTTTATTATCTAAAGCTGGTAATAAGGAAGAAAATGGATAAAAGTAGTGAAACAATTTCGGACAGAGCTTCAAAAAGTAAATCAAATTTTACTTATAACTAAGAAAAACGCTTGGTTTGATACATTTTTCTTCTTTTGTTTTTGTAGGTATGACCAAGCACTATGTCTATGCCAAAAAAGAAAAAATCTTACCACTGGAATATTTTTTATTATCAGAAACGTTGCAAAAAAGAGCAATTTCAGCTACTTTTGAAAGAATGTTTAACTAAAAATTCCAAAATCATCACTAAATTTTCCCAAATTGATGCTCATTTAGACAGTATAAAACATATTGAATACAATAAAGACTTATTTATGTAATCCTAGTCATTTCGAACACCTTTTTGTGGGTATTTAAGTGACACCTCATTTTTGCAATTTTAGACAAGAGTAGTCTCCCTTGAAATCCAATATTTTTTTTAATTCGCTTGGTGACCTATAGTTTTTAAGTATTTTTTTTACTTCTCATATATTTCAATATCAGTACAGAAAAAATAAAAAAAATCTTACCGTTGGAAATAAATGGAGGATCTGTCCTTAAATGCCTTAGCCTCAAAAGCCAATTTCAAGATTCTAACTACATTTTGTATATCATATATACCGGTATATTGCATGTATTGTTACCAACTTACAAATAATCTAATCATAAAGTTCTGTGTTTTCCAAGTGCTAGTTGATATACCTATTTGTGAGCATTTCTTATAGACACATTCGAATTTTTCACTTTTATTTAAGGATTCCCATCCACGGTTATCTACCATACCCATCGTGCAATGTCACCAGAAGTTTGACCATTAAATTTATTCCTTACAAAGAAAATCGACGAGTTTTTCCGGATTTCAAAAATCCGGTTACACTCGTTAATTTCCGTTATCACGGATGACGGAGGAGTGGTTGCACAAAGTGTTTACTGTTTAATATCTAGATAATGGTGTTTGGAATATACCTAAAGTTCTATTGTCATGTAAATCGTCGGTTATTATTCAAAATGCACATGTATACGCCATCTTCGAACGATGTCGACAAAATATTGTAGCGTCTTTTACAGAAAGTTTTATACAGTTGAAAAACGTATTTCAGTGGTAGCTCAACCCTTTCCCAACGGAAAATATATTGTTTGAACTTGAAAGCAGCTGTTGTTGATAAAGATATTATGCACATGTATACAATTTAGCCCAGAAAATAATAACGCAAGTGTATACAATGGTGGTTTTCAGTTCTTTTGTATGAGAGACGTCGAAACCATTTCTTGATATGAAGAGGATTGAAATTGTCATAAGCTTCAATCTTATTAAAATCTGATGTTAACTCACAGTAACATCTGGCAGACACCAGTGACACATCGTCTTCAATGATATTGTCTTCTGGCCAATCATATAAACGCTTTCAAGATTCTGAGAGCGATTTAATGCTTTCCAAAACGACAAAATTTTAGGGTGGTCCAATTTGAAAGGTGATATGGACAGCAAAATGGATGAAATTAAAGATATGATTTCTGTACAAAATAGCACAGAAAATATTGAGGCAAAATGAGAAACTGCTGGTTATCAAAGTTTTCTCAAGCCATTTCTGTTAGTAGGGACGTCAAAACCAGGTCTTGTTTTGGGAAAGGGTTAAACGGAAAATTGGGCAACGAAGACATCATAATTCAGTACAAAACCACGCACTTGCACTTGCCTGTCATGGAAAATATATATCAATAGATTTAATCGAATAAATATAGATCTATAACCGATTCTGGTTTTCCCAGGGTCATAGAAGATGACGCCTGTCAGATCCTACCGTAAGTTAACACAGGATTTTAATCAGATTATCATAATTTTCTTATTTCTAATAAGAGAAAGAAGTTCACCAACCATGCAGGTATAAATTCACCAATTACCACACAATAACTCTTTTTGACCCCCCCCCCCCCCTCCAAAAAAAAAAAAAAAAAAAAAAAAAAAAAAAAAAAAAATAATAATAATAATAATGGCCATGGAAAACATCGTGGAAAATGAAGAATTGTGACAATCAATTTCTTAATTTCCCACAATGCTTTCCATACAAAAAGACCAAAAAATTAAAAAAATAACATTCACTTGAAATTGTCGTCTGCATGATCTTTCAATTTGGGCCGCCCTAAAATTTTGTCGTTTGGCAATGGGATTTAAGAGCTTTGTAAAAGCAATCGCTGAACGAGCTACGGATAAGAAGGGACAGTGGCTTCTGAAAATGCAAAATAACTTTCGGTGTTCATCAAACTCTATGTTGTAGGTACTCATTGCATCTCATCGAGTACTCAGAACGAAAGGTTTGGGTTCGGATATGGAGGGGAAGTTGGGTGGGTGAACATTATCTTTTTTTTTTATTTTCTCTCGAAAATAAACAATGAATGAATGAAAGAATGAATGAATGAATGAATGAATAGATAAATAAATAAATAAATAGATCTAAATAAACAAATTGAATGAATGAATAAATAAATAAATGTTTAAAAATCGTTCCAGAACCCCAATCATTGAATTTGTTCATTCCTAAATCTACCAAATTTTGATTTAAACATTTGTGAATTTCGGGGGGACAATTTACTCCAACCTTTGGAGTAATTTCAACACCCAAGCCAAGCCTTTGCCGAACAAATGTTGTTGTTTTATTCACATCTATATTTAAAAGGCATTGCAGACACGCTAAAATTCTCTTTGGGAAAAAACTGTGTCATTTCTTATATGTACGACCAGACAATATAACAGAATCACCCCAGTGTTTCTTAGCAAACATTATGCATTATGCATTATGGAAAATGGAAAATGAATAAAGTCCTCCCCGCGATAAAAAAAAATCCTGGGTATCCAGTCTATTTTTCTCTGTTTTCGCACTTCCTGGATACAAACAACTACTTCCGGCAAAACAATATTTACCCGAAAGATCAACCTGGGTTAAAAAATTATTGAATTACATGCGATCGCATTCTTAAAAGGAGGAAATTGATATGAAATTTAGTTTTTAAACAGTTGTTTTGAACATCTAAATCAGCAAAAATGATGGTTTCACAGCGACCTCGTAGGACCAGAGAGTTTACTGGTCCTACTCCAAGTTCTGTGGCAATTGTAAGTTGACAGTTTCAGTCTCATTTATTTTTCGTGATACACTTTCCTTTGATTTTCACTCAAAATGTGTTGAATTGTATGTCAAACATCACTTTGTCAAGTAGATATATGTCGGTAAGCTAATTAGGAAACATGCAATTTTTCATTTTTCCATTTATTTTAATGGTAAGATCACAACATTACTTAGGTCATAGTGAGTATTCAGATAAGATAACAATATGAGTGATCATTGAAGCTTTAAGTTAACGATTTTCCTGTAGTTTGTCTTATGTACACATTTATTAGGTAGCACTTTGTATGCAAATATGCTTATGGTACCGTAATCCGAATCATATCTGATCAAAAATCGCTTTTTGACATTCGGATAACGCTCATTTTGATCAGAACTAGGTCCTATTTGAAAAGGCAAGAAAACAGCGCCTAAAGTTAGGCGGCATTTCATCGTCTGTTTATGTGTATTATATCCAACACTCGGTAAAATTCTATAGGGTATAGATCAATCAATCATTTTTTGTCATACTTGACCAAAAATTTCATTTCAAATCGGCCTGCTGGAAGAGTATAACCTTTCGAAACTCAACAACCCCCTATTTCCACTCCATTTCGTCGCCATTGTTATTGCAGATCACGTGACCAGGTCTCGTTCAAAAATAGAGCGGAATTTACCGCCACGTGACTATCACGTGATCGCCTTTGATTACGAATTTTTCTCAAGTCACGTGACAGCCTTTTTTTTCAGAAATTATGGAGTGTTCTTGTTGTGGAAATCAATTTATGTCGATCTGTTCAGCTTGCAACTTGAATGGTATTGCTTTTCCTGAGAAATTCCGTTTATTTCGTTCTCCATGCTCATAAGTTATGGAATTGACCCAACATAGTAGCAAACATTATTGGTGCGAATACTAGCTTTAAAACGTTTGCCGGACGTTTCTGATATATTTCATTTATTTATTTATTCATGTTATCAGTTTTTTTTAAACTCGTTATTGTTATATTATTTCAGAAGGGCCGTCAATTTGAAAAATAAAATAATCTTATTTCTTTTTTCTTTCAAATTCTACCGTTACGTCATAATCTGGGAAAACCCGCATTCCATGTGCGAGATTTCGCGTTGATCACGTGGTTTTAAATGGAAGGTCATGGTAAACAAAGGCTGCTCAGGTGAGGGTTGTTGCAAAACATTGCCTATAAACCTTTTTGAAATACTTTTTGGTCTTGAATTTTTTATCATACACGCCAATAAATAGTACATTGATCGGTATCATAAGGCTTTTTGGGGATAGCGTTTAAGATAATTAAACAATCGGACGATGAAATGCTGACATAACTTTTCTCCGGTTTTTGAATAGGACTCGGCTCTGATGTAAATGAGTGTCAACAGAATATCAAAAAGCGAATTTTCATCAGAGAAGACTCGGATTAATGGTACCGTAAATGATGTGTTATCGAAGGTGTAATGTACATCAATTATTAGCTTTTGATTAGGGACTGTGTCCCCACACCCATTGTTTTTTTCATGTGACATTTTTGATATTCAGGACCGGAATGAAGTAAAAACTTATTAAGAATCAAACCCTATCTTGCGTCTGGCAGTCATGGCGAAGACCGTCGGACCGGCAGACATGTCAGATGAAATTTCCCTCGGTCTGATAATTTTTTTGCTAATGTCAGTCCCACTGTCTGACATCGATTTTGACCTGTAAGCTAGAGAATGATAGTTCGGACTGACAAAATTTTATTCGGTCTGACAGGTTACTCATTACTGTCAGACCGAATGTCTGACAAAGATTTGCTGTTCTTGTCCATGTCTGGTCTGGTAAACCAATGACTATCTATCTATCTATATATACTGCCTAACTCCCCTTTCGGGTATTACTGGCTACCCTGATTGGGAAAGAGTTAACACTTTTCAAGATCTACAAGGTATTCTTTCCTCTTGTATTGCTTCATAGCTGACACTTCTTCAGGCATTTTGTTACCTGCGAGTCCCGAGTCCCTGACTCATACTTTTTTCTCAGGACTCATTGATTAATTATTTAGTGAGTCCCAGGATGCTAACATTTTCCATCATGTGTAATTGACATTGTCTTACAAAGAATTCAATATTTCAATGTTGGACTCATTGTTTTGGGAACCAGTGGGTCCTAGGACTCTTTCGCATAAATTTGTAACAAAATCACTGCTTCTTGTTGCTTGTTTCAGATGGCGCGACCACCAAACAAACGTCCTCCAGAGCATCTCATCTTAGAGAGAAGGAAGAAAGAAGACATGCTTGCAGAATACCAGAAAAATACACAATATATTGGACTGAACGACTTGAAAAATGAGTGGGAGCGATGGACTGACAGAAAATATAAAATTAACTCTTGTAAAAGACAAGTGGATTCTTATATACAGACAAATCAATTCTCCATTGAAGATAGGAGAGAAAGGTAAAAAACAATAACATATGCAAGAAAGATCCTACACTAACCATTTCACAAATATTAAGAATATCTACTCCAGAGCTTCAGATTTATTTGAAGAGTGGTGGGTCGAAATGACCCATCGCAGGGAAATTGATGGGTCATTTTTGGAAACGATGGGCCATAGCAATGAAAATAAACATAGTGATATAAAAAAATTGTAAAAGCTTGGGCCGCTTGGCCTCTGGAGTTGAAAAATGATGGGCCATATTTGCAAATAGTGTGTCAAATGGCGTTGGCCCACTGTAAATCTGAAGTTCTGTACTCTGATTTGAAATATAACACAGTGACCGATGACATAGCATAGTGGATGTTTATAACTGTACAAAATGTGTACATTATAGCAAAGAAACTATTGAGTAAAAAGAATAAAATGCTAGTTATCAACATTTTCTTCTGTTGTCTCAATAATTTTCCAAGATTGTTATAATAGGGATGTTTTGAGAAGGGTTAATTCCCCTGAGAAAAATGCATGTTTTTCTTGTCTCTTATCAATTGTCAATTTATAACATAGTTAGGATATCACAGACAGTGATAATGTCCATAAATTTTGGAAAAAATGAAGAATTATACATGTATGTGCAAACATTGACTGAAAAATACTGATTGTGATGAATTCTAGAGGCCAAAACATTTTGTATGCTATAATTTACAGACTTTTCAACACCATTAATGTGGTTGTTTGCAATGTTCAGTTTTTGATTCAGAATTGCCTAAAATTTGTTTTTTAAATGAGATGTTAAAATATAATTACATGTATTTGTATTCTACTGATAATGTCATTTTTCCTTTATTTCAGACTAAGAGAATTACTCCGTATAGAAGAAGCTCAATATTTGAGGGAAATGGAAGAAAAAGAGGAAACAACGATCGAGAGGCAGGCCAAGATGCGTGACAGGGCACGATCGTTGAAAGAAAAACGTGAAACAGAACGACTTCAGTTTGTTCAGGAAAAATATGACCAACAGTTTAGGTAAACAGTTAACCCTTTCCCAAACGACAAAACAACACAAACTTACTGTGGTTCAAATTTCAAAGAAGCTGCAGATAACAAAATCAATTGTGACACCAGCTTGCATCATTAACCCTTTCCCAAACAACAACATTTTAGGGTGGTCCACTTCAAAAACTGCCACAAATGACTAAATCGAAGTTATTTAAGATAAAATTTGTGTGAAATATCGCACAGAAAATATTGAGACAAAAGGAGAAACTGCTGGTTATCAGCCGTTTCTTCTTTTGTCTCAATGTTTTCTCATATCTTACCAATTAGGGACATCAAAACCAGGTCTTGTTTTGGAAAGGGTTAATTAGCCTATTCCCACACAATGACACTTTTTGAAGCCCTACAAGATAAGCGATTTGGAAAACATTTTGAAAATGAAGAAATTGCTTGTGAAGGCAATTTCACCATTTCCCACAATGTTTCCCACTCAAACGGACCAAAGATGTCAAATTTCATTCATTTGAAATTGTCGTCTGCACTATATTTGAATTTGAATAAGTTTGTCGTTTGGTAATGGGTTGATATTTCAGATTTTCATATCAATCAATCCTTATCCAAATAATTCGATGTCTTGAAATTTCTCATAAAGAAAGCCCTGAAAAATACACATAAAATATTCAGAGAAATCTGAAAAGAAGAAAAGCTCATAAACCTTTTCTTAAACAAGACCTGGTTTTGATGTCCCTTAATGAAAAAATTTGGCGAAGTATTGAGAGATATGATGAAATTGTTGATAATCAGCAATTTCTTCTTTTCCCTCAATATTTTATGTGTATAATCCACACAGTTTCCACTATTGATATCAATTATTTTTTGTCTACAATTATATCACCAAGGTGTCCAAAAACCTAAAAATGTTTTTTTTTTACCCCCTATATGAATTTTGTACCCCCAGTTTTTGCAAGCAGCCTTCTTTGTCTCTAATAGAGGGGGTACAAGCATGCAGTTAATGTATGGTTTGTACCCCCAGATTTGGGGGTCAGTAGAAACCCTGATCACCATTCAGGAAAGGGTTAATCTTTTTTTTGTTGTTTTAGAAACCAGTGTGAAGAGCTGCGCTCCACTTTATCAAAGAGACAACAAGATGAAGTATGTGTCGAACGTCTTGAACAAATCAGAATCAAAGAGGAGATGGCTGACGAGAAAAGACAGGAGGAGGCCATGTATGCTAGACTCTGGGAGGAGGATATGCTCGCTAAGGCCGCACGGGAGGAGAGAGACGCAAAGGCTGCTCACGAGAGAAATGCAGAGGTTTTGTCCGTTCTCAGAAAACAAATGGCTGCCCTGGAAGCTGCCAAGGAACAAGAGAGAAACCTGAAAGAAGAAGAGGCTCAATTATTGGTGAGTCTTGTTAAGTTATGCTGCTTTAACCCTTTCCAAAACAAGGCCTGAATTTGATGTTGTTATTAGAAAAGGCTATGGAAAAATAGAGGCAAAAGAAGAAAATGCTGGTTATAGAAGAAAATGCTGATAACTAGCATTTTCTCTTTTTGTCTCAATATTTTCTATGCTATATTTAACATAAATTTCAAATTGATTTTCATTCATCTTGTAGTCTGTAGCTGCTTTTAACTTAGACAACCCTAACTACTTAAAGTTGTTAGGGACAGGGTTAAGCTGCTTTAATCCATTCCCAAGCAACAAAGTTTTAGAGGGGTCAATTTTGAAAGAAGCTGCAGATGACAAGATGGATGTTGATAAAGATAGAGTTTTTAATCATATAAGACAGAAAATATTGAGGCAAAAGGAGAAAATGCTGATTACCAGCATTTTCTTCTTTTGCCCCCAATATCTTGCAGAGCTTTCTCTATTACTATTAGGGTTTACCCTATTACCACACATTGACTCTTTTTAATGTCCAGAAAGATAAAGGCTTTGGAATTTGTTCATTTCCAACAATGTTTACTACCAAGAATGACCAAAACATGTAAAATTTAAATCACTTGTAAAATGTTTTAATTGTCGTCTGCAACAGCTTTTAATCTAGAACAACCTAAAATTTTGCTGTCTGGTAATGGGTTAATGGTTAACCCTTTCCGAAATAGCAAAATATTATATTCATCCAAATACAAAGGTGATGTCTATGAAAATATTATATAAAAGAGAAAATAAAAATCATTTGCTTTTTTTGTACTAGAAAACATAGTGAGAAATGAAGAAATTGTCCAATTGTCCCAAGAATTATCTCCTTGTTTAGACAAGTTGGGATTTTTGTGGTGAATTTTGTTGTTTTGGAAATCTTAACCCCTTCGCTGCCCAGTGACAGCCTGAGCCGTCATGTGAAAATGTCGTTATACTGCCCCATGACGGCATGGGCCGTCATGAGGGGAGAACGATGGTTTTTTTTCAAAGTTTAATTACAAAAAATGTAAATTCCAAAATGAATAAAAAATATATTCACTGAATATCATTCTCAATTATCTTTCAGAAAATATAAGGTTTAATATAGTTTTATTGAATAGTTTTTTAGTTATAAGTTAATTTCTTACACTACCGTCAATTTCTTGGAAAATAGCTTGGCAAATAGGAACCAATTTTCCAATATTTGTCTGGCAGCGAAGGGGTTAAACACCAGATATTTTTTCTATCTACAGAGAGAACAGAATGCCCTGAGAGCAGCTGAAGAACAGAAAAAGTTGGAAGAGAAGTACAGAAACCAAAGACAGAATCGAGAAATGCTAGACATGTCTCTTCAGGTATTGGCATTAACTCAATAAACAAAACTTTTCTCTTTTTGCATCAATATTTTGTACTTCTTACCTTAGTTATTTTGTTGTCTGCAACTCCTTTCCAACTCAAACAGAAAAAGTTGGAAGAGAAGTACAGAAACCAAAGACAGAATCGAGAAATGCTGGACATGTCACTTCAGGTAGGGTTTGAGTTTATTGGGGTTTTACGCCGTTTTCAACTACCAGGGTCATATCGTGGCGGCTGGAGCACCTACCCATGGATTCCTGTTGTTTCTCAAACCAGTACTACCACAACACCCTTACCGAGCCTCCAGCTGCTCGCCCACTTAGGTTAATGATTTCAAACCCATTGGTGGGTGACAATTTTGTCAGACAGGGTATTAGCCCTCTTCAGGTAGGGGAGATTGACTCAATATTTGAACAAATTCATGTACCTTCAAAGATGTCCCTGGTAAAAAAGGTTTTGGAAAATATTGAGGCAAAAGAAGAAAATGCTGGTAACCAGCATTTTCTTCTTTTGCTTCAATATTTTCTAACTGTAACTGTACACATTCTTGATTTTGTGCATTAGTTATTTTGTCGTCTGCAACTCCTTTCAAATTTAAAGAGAAGTATAGAAATACAGAAACCAAAGACAGAATCGAGATATGCTGGACATGTCTCTTCAGGTAGGGGGGATTGACTCAATATTTGAACAAATTCATGTACATTCAAAGACGTCCTTAGTAAAAAAAAGGTTTGGGAAAATATTGAGGCAAAAGAAGAAAATGCTGGTAACCAACATTTTCTTCTTTTGCCTCAATATTTTCTAAATGTAACTCTACACATTCTCGATTTTGTGCATCAGTTATTTTGTCATCTGCAACTCCTTTAAAAATTAAAGAGAAAAAGTTGGAAGAGAAGTACAGAAACCAAAGACAGAATCGAGAAATGCTAGATATGTCACTTCAGGTAGGGGGGATTACGATCAGACATTCTGATTAAGGGAGAATGCTCCAGTTTTTCGGAACACTCGGACTTTACTGTAGTAATTTAAATGTTTCGTACCAATATGTTTCGCTACCAGATTTTCAATAATATAACACATCATTACAATTTACCATTTTCGACGATAAAAGTGTATTTATTATGCGAAACTGATTTTCTCAAGATGGAAATCGAATATTTAGAGCAAGACAGTCGTAAGTGTGTATGCAGTTACCACTGTTTTGCGTCATTTTATTCATGTGTAGCTGATAAAAATTGCCATAATTCACTAATAAGTGCGCTGACCTATACATTTTCTTTTTGAATTATTACCAAGACATGTTGCTTAATACAATTAGGGAGTTTTATCAAATTCTATTATGTAGAACTTGAAAAATTTCCAAAAATATGCAAATTTTGACATAAAACACTCCAGCTTCGTTGATCTAACCGAACATGTGAGCATGCTGTTTTATACATTTACGCATTTATAATAGCACATATTTTGGGTTTTCTGTTCGTAATAAATGTAAGACGTTACTTTAAATCCGCTTTCGGGACTAAACGATGAATATACATCTTTTTTAGCTCACCTGAGCTCAACGAGCTCAAGGGGAGCTCTTAGGGTCAGTCACTATCCGGCGTCCGTCGTCCGTTGTGCGTTGTGCGTCGTGCGTCGTCAACAATTTCTTTAAACATCTTCTCCTCCTCAACCACTGGGCCAATTCTTTCCAAACTTGGCAGAAATGTTCCTTGGGTGACCCTTTTCAAAAATTGTTCGTGAATTTTTGATTCGTCAAAAAATGTGGGCGTGGCAGGGCGGGGCTTATCAGACTTAAAGAAATCATTAGGAAATACTTCAAAAATCTTCTCCTCCTCAACCATTGGGCCAATTCTTTCCAAACTTGGCAGAAATGTTCCTTGGGTGACCCTTTTCATAACTTGTTCATGAATTTTTGATTCGTCAAAAAATGTGGGCGTGGCAGGGCGGGGCTTATCAGACTTAAAGAAATCATTAGGGAATTTTTCAAAAATCTTCTCCTCCTCAACCACTTGGCCAATTATTTCCAAACTTGGCAGAAATGTTCCTTGAGTGACCCTTTTCAAAACTTGTTCGTGAATTTTTGATTCGTCAAAAATTGTGGGCGTGGCAGGGCGGGGACTATCGCACTTAGAGAAATCATGTGAAAAATCTTTAAAAATCAATTATCAGGCCAATTTGAATCAAGCTTGGCAGAAATGTCCCTTGAGTGACTGTTTTCAACACATGCTCATGAATTTTTGATTCGGTGAAAATTGTGGGCGGGCCAGGGCGGGGCTTATCAGACTTCGAGAAATCGTAAGATAATTATTCAAAAATCTTCTTCTCCTTAACCATTGGGCTGATTCTTACCAAACTTGAAAGGAATCTTTATTGGGTGACCCTTTTCAAAACTTGTTCGTGAATTTTTGATTTGTCAAAAATTGTGGGCGTGGCAGGGCGGGGCTTATCAGACTAAAAGAAATCTTGAGAAAAAGTAATTCTTCAAAAGTCTTCTCCTCCTCAACCACTTGGCCAATTCTTTCCAAACTTGGCAGATGTGTTTATTTGGTGACCCTTTTCAAAACTTGTTCGTGAATTTTTGATTCGTCAAAAATTGTGGGCGTGGCAGGGCGGGGCTTATCGGACTTCGAGAAATCATGTGAAAAATCTTTAGAAATCAATTATCAGGCCAATTAGAATCAAGCTTGGCAAAAATGTCCCTTGAGTGACTGTTTTCAACACATGCTCATGAATTTTTGATTCGTCAAAAATTGTGGGCGTGGCAGGGCGGGGCTTATCAGACTTTGAGAAATCGTAAGATAATTATTTAAAAATCTTCTCCTCCTTAACCACTGGGCTAATTATTACCAAACTTGAAAGGAATGTCCCTTGGGTGACCCTTTTCAAAACTTGTTCGTGAATTTTTGATTTGTCAAAAATTGTGGGCGTGGCAGGGCGGGGTTTATCGGACTAGGAGAAATCATGTGAAAAATCAATGGGGGAGTATGATCACTTTCAGTGATATTCTAGTTTACAATAATTTAATTTGACATAATACTGACATATATATTTGTTTACAACAAAATTTATATTGTACACAATCAAATACACGAAGAATTCAGGTGAGCGATATCAGTGCCTTTCAGGCACTCTTGTATTAGCATTTTAGTGACCTTGGACAGGTGCAAGAAATTGTGCATTTTTAGCTCACCTGAGCAACATGCTCAAGGTGAGCTTTTGTGATCACCCTGTGTCCGGCGTGCGTCGTGCGTCGTGCGTTGTGCGTCGGAAGTCGTCAACAATTTCTTTAAACATCTTCTCCTCCTTAACCACTGGGCCAATCCTAACCAAACTTGGCAGGCATGTTCCCTTGGTGACCCTTTTCAAAACTTGTTTTCAGATTTTTGATTCTTCAAAAAATGTGGGCGTGGCAGGGCGGGGCTTATCAGACTTAGAGATATTGTTAAATAATTCTTCAAAAATCTTCTTCTCCTTAACCATTGAGTCAATTTCTACCAAAGTTGGCAGAAATGTTCCTTGGGTGACCCTTTTCAAAACTTGTTTTCAAATTTTTGATTCGTCAAAAAATGTGGGCGTGGCAGGGCGGGGCTTATCAGACTTAGAGAAATTGTTAAATAATTCTTCAAAAATCTTCTTCTCCTTAACCATTGAGTCAATTTCTACCAAAGTTGGCAGAAATGTTCCTTTGGTGACCCTTTTCAAAACCTGTTTTCAAATTTTTGATTCGTCAAAAAATGTGGGTGTGGCAGGGCGGGGCTTATCAGACTTAGAGAAATTGTTAAATAATTCTTCAAAAATCTTCTTCTCCTTAACCATTGAGTCAATTTCTACCAAAGGTGGCAGAAATGTTCCTTGGGTGACCCTTTTCAAAACTTGTTTTCAAATTTTTGATTCGTCAAAAAATGTGGGCATGGCAGGGCGGGGCTTATCAGACTTAGAGAAATTGTTAAATAATTCTTCAAAAATCTTCTTTTCCTTAACCATTGAGTCAATTTCTACCAAAGTTGGCAGAAATGTTCCTTTGGTGACCCTTTTCAAAACTTGTTTTCAAATTTTTGATTCGTCAAAAATTGTGGGTGTGGCAGGGCGGGGCTTATCAGACTTAGAGAAATTGTTAAATATTTCTTCAAAAATCTTCTTCTCCTTAACCATTGAGTCGAGTTTTACCAAAATTGGCAGAGATGTTCCTTTGGTGACCCTTTTCAAAACTTGTTTTCAAATTTTTGATTCGTCAAAAAATGTGGGCGTGGCAGGGCGGGGCTTATCAGACTTAGAGAAATTATTAAATAATTCTTCAAAAATCTTCTTCTCCTTAACCATCATGTCAATTTTTACCAAAGTTGGCAGAAATGTTCCTTGGGTGACCCTTTTCAAAACTTGTTTTCAAATTTTTGATTCGTCAAAAAATGTGGGCTTGGCAGAGCGGGGCTTATCAGACTTAGAGAAATTGTTAAATAATTCTTTAAAAATCAAATGTTTATCCAATTTGTACCAATATTGGCTGGAATGTTTCTTGAGTGACTGTCTTCACTGTGTGTTGAGAAATTTTTGATTCGTCAAAAAATGAGGGCATGGCAGGGTGGGGCTTATCAGACTTAGAGAAATTGTTACATAATTCTTCAAAAATCTTCTTTTCCTTAACCAATGAGTCAATTTTTACCAAACTTGGCAGAAATGTTCCTTTGGTGACCCTTTGCAAAACTTGTTTTCAAATTTTTGATTCGTCAAAAAATGTGGGTAGGCAGGGCGGGGCTTATCAGACTTAGAGAAATCATGAAAAAAATCTTTAAAAATCAACCATTGGTCAAATTTGAAGTAAACTTGGCAGATCTGTTTCTTGAGTGACTGTTTTCAATGTGTGTTCATGATTTTTTTTATTTGTCAAAAAATGTAGGCATGGCAGGGCGGGGTTTATCAGACTTGGAGAAATCATTAAACATTTAACAATTCTTTGAAAATTTTCTTCTCCTTAATCGTTGGACCAAATTATACCAAATTATTCAGGAATGTTCCTTAAGTACCCCTTTTTATTTTTATTACAAATTTCTGATTCGTAAAAAATGTGGACATGGCAGGGTGGGACTTATTCGACTAGGAGAAATGATAAGAAAAATCAACTGTTGGGCCAATTTGTACCAGGGATGTTGCTTGAGTGACTCTTTGTAACAATAATATTGTTTGTGAATTTTTGATTTGTTAAAAAAAATGAGTGTGGCAGGGTAGGGCTTATCAGACTTAAAAAAGTCGTACAGAAATTCTTCAAAAATCAATTATGGGGCCAATTTAAACCAAGTATAGCAAAATGCTCATTGAGTTACTCTTTTCAAACACTTTGTTGTAAATTTTTGACAGGTTAATAAATGTTGATGAGGCAAGGAGGGGCTTGAAATATTAAGCATATTAATGCTTGTAATGTATCATTCTGATGTTTCAAAATTTAATTGTAAAAGTTAAATCTTGGTTATGAAAATCAAACTGGAACAGCACATGATATTCAATATTTAAGATGTCACTACATGCAATATGATTGAATACTAATGTGACTTCATTGCATTCATTGGAAATTATGAAACTTTATTAACAATAATTTGATACGACTTATATATTTGTTCACAACAAAATTTATATCATACACAATCAAATACAGGAAGAACTCAGGTGAGCGATATCAGTGCCTTTCAGGCACTCTTGTTTCGATGTAGGGTTATGTGATACGAATGCCAATAAAATTCAAACAAGATCGCTGACCATCCATTTTTATTTCATTTTTCAATTGGTAATAACATGTAATTTCAACATACAAAATATGAATAAATTCTATTATTGGGAAAAAATTTAGGAAACTGGAGCATTCCCCCTTAAAATCTGACGTATTTGTTATTAACATCTGACAGGCACTGGTTTAGGGTCATCTTTAATGACCTTTTCCTCTGTCCAATCAAATAATCACTTACAAGATTCTGAAAGTGTATACATTCGAAAACTAACCTGTGATGGCATCTCATTTTGTATCATGGAAAACCATATAGAACAAGAGATTTTATTGATTAGATTGAAAATAACTGACACTGGATTTTCCATGGACATCAAAGATGATTAAATTGAAAATAACTGATACTAGATTTTCCATGGACATTGAAGATGATCTCTAACTGGTGACTGTTAGATGTTACTGTATGATATAAGATGAAGCGTCCCCATAAGATGATCAGAAACTGAAACTTTCTAATTTAATTTGTCCCCAGCTTGTTCAATATCTTCTCTGACATTTGACCAAAGTCATTTGTTGCTAACCAATTGATGAATTGTCTCTGAACCATTTAAGTTATGATGAGCAGCTTTTGGTTTGGGTTGGATGTTGAGTTTGTACTGGTATGAAAAATAGTTGTTTCAGCTGCTCCAATATGACCATCATGCTGTTAAAAGTGGTATTAACTATATCACAAACAAGACTAGACTTTGACATCCTTAGAAAAAAAGGCTAGGGAAAACAAAAAGACAAGAGAAGAAAATGCTGATAATCAACTTTTCCTTCTTTTGGGTCAATATTATTTTCTATGCTAAATTGTTCATAAACCAATCTTTATTAACACACATCATGTCATCTGCAGCAACTTCTGAATTGGATCACCACATAGTTGTGCCATTTGGGAAAGGTATAAAATCTTATTAATCAATATATTTATTTTCCTTTGTTTTCTACAGTTAAAGATGAAGAAAAAGGCGAGAGAAGAACAAGAAGAGTTGGCGTTTGACCTCAAAATGTTAGAGCAGTTGTTGGAAGAGTCCAGGAATGAAGCCATGGAACAAATACAGAGAAAGGTTGGTATTTCTGTGATTAAAAAAGGGTTTCCTAGGCAACTCTTGGACTTATAGACAGGAAATTGCAAAAACATAGGGCAGAAAAAATAAGGAAAAAGAAGAAAATGCTGGGAGCCAGCATTTTCTTCTTTTCCCTATTTTTTTTCTCTCCAAAATCTCAAAAATATAAGTGATTGTTTTGCTATGGAAGGATGGCATATTAGAAAGTGAAAATTAGTTTATGACTTGAAGATGTAAATCTGACTATCAAATTTAGCGTTTGACCTCAAAATGTTAGAGCAGTTGTTGGAAGAGTCCAGAAATGAAGCCATGGAGCAAATACAGAGAAAGGTCAGTTGTTTTACGGTTGTTTTCTCAGATCACATCCCTTTAATACATTACCAGACAGTAAAAATATAGACCTGTCCAAATTCAAAGATGTTGCAGACGACAATATTAAGTGAATTGAATTTTACATCGTTTTTCTTTTTAGGTAGAAAACATGATAGAAAATGAAGATATGGCTTATCACAAGCAATTTCTTAATTTTCCACAATGTTTTCCAAAGTAAAGTAAATTTCATGTTGTGCATCAAAAAGCCTCAATGTGTGGGAATAGGTTAAACCAGCTTGAAGTAACACTTTTCCAAACAGTAAGAACTTGCTGCTGCTGATGTCAAAGATTATGTTAATCAAAATAGATCTTTTGTGCATTTTGAAAATCGTCACTTTTCTACAAAAACCTCGTATCTGCAGCTTCTTTTAAGCTGCAGATACGAGGTTTTTGAAGAAAAGCGACAAAATGCTGGTAATTGACATTTCCGTCTTGCTCAATAGTTTCCAAGTCTAATCTATTAGATATGTCCATACCTGGTCTTGGTTTGTAAAGTGTCAATATGTTTACCTTTATTTCACCTGTATAGAAAGAGTTACGTGAAGAAGACAAGCGTTACAGAGAACATTTACGTCAGTTGGTGGAGGAGGAGAGAGCCAAGGAGCAGGAGTTAGAGCTACTTATACAACAAGAGGTGGAGCGAATGTGGCAGAAACGACTCAACCAGTGGAAACTGGAACGTGAAGCCAGAAAGAAGTTGTTACAGGACGTCCTGCGAACACGAGCTGAACAAGTCCAGGAGAGATGTAAGTGCCAATTTATGACATTTCAACTTTCATAGCTCAACTATCAGAAGAATTTGGAAGCTTCTACAGTCATGGTGTTCTGTACAAGATTCCTATACCTCCACATTACTTAAGATATTGCTTTGAAACTTTTTGCATATTATGTGGAAACTGAAGAATATGCTGAGAACCAACATTTTATCTTTTGTCTCAATATTTTCTATTCTTTACTGTACACAAATTCATACTTTGTCAACATTCATTTTGTTGTCTGAAGTAGCTTTGAAATCTAATCTCCCTAAAAAATTGTTTATTTGGAAAGGTATAGGACTGATGTCTGTCTTTTCTGTTGAAATTAGGGTGGACCTAGCTAATGATTCATTAGTCTGTGAAACCTTAGAATAGATATTTCTGTTTGCAGTGTTGGCTGATTTAGTTATTTGGTTATCCTCTGTAGAATTAGCTTAAAAAAATATTGAGAAAAATGAATAAAACACTAATAACCAGTATTTCTCCTTCTGTCTCTAAATTTTCTGTGCTTTATTGTACACAAACAGCGGCGGATCCAGGATTTCTGTGAGGTAATATACAATTCGAGCATACAAATGGGGGGGGGGGGGGGGGTGATTTCCTAGTATTACACAATTGTGACCGAATTTCTGTATGAAAATGAAATAATCTGGCTACAGTGTTGGTTTGTTTGAACCCCCGAATCACTTCTGGATCCGCCACTGACAAACCCTTGTCATTAACATTCATTTTGTTGTCTGCAGCAGCTTGCAGATTTGTAGAAAAGCGCTGATAAATCAGAGAAAGTATATGATGACTATTTCTGTTTGCAGTGTTGGCCAACAAACTTAAACAAGAGGAGGCGGAGATGGAGCGCCAGAACTTGTTGAGAACCATCGAGGAGAATCGTCGTCTGGAGGAAGAACAAGCCAACAGAATGCGCGAGAAGCACGCAAGCTATCAGCGTGATCTGATTGGCCAGATTCAGTATAACCAACACCTCCGCGAGCGACAGTTCGAGCGCGACGAAGACGAGTATATCAAGGGCATGCAGGCGGAGCGCGAATATCAGTCAAAGTTGCAAGCTTGTCTTGATAACCCGGAGTATGAAAAGATTCACCCGATGAGGCGCGCGATGCAGCAGAGGGCTATGAACAATTGAATTAGGAACTTGATCCCTTGTTAAATTGCATATATATTTTAATGAAGAATATTTATTGCCTTTTTTGGCAGTTTCGTATCTTTTGTCTTTTTTTAAAAGGCATAAAGGAATGCACATTGGTATAAAAGTGCATGACATGTATTTTATGCAAAGTTTTTAAGTATTAATTTAATATAAAAGTGATTAAAAATGGAATTGTTTTCCTTTTTGATGTTATTAATTATTGTTAAGTCTGGTATTCTTGTAATGTTAGAGGTATTACCATTTGTCAAAAAGGAATGTAGAAAAGGAAACGCTAAAAAGTGATACAAAGTAAAACAGGACCTGACACAATTATGACTATTGACTGATTGGACTGTTTCAATTTAAAAGATGCTGTAGACAACACCATCGTTAAAAAATGGACAAAATAAGAAATATTAAAGGTATAGTGCAGAACATTTTTAGGGAAAAGGAGAAAATGTTGTTTATAAACCGAGGTGTTGGAAAAGCTATCTAGGATACACAAAATCTATTGAGTGCAAAAGCTGCAGCCTAAACCCTTTCCCAAACAAGACCTGGTTTTGATGTCCCTAATAGAAAAGGCTTGGGAAAATATTGAAACAAAGGAAGAAACTGCTGATAACCAGCAGTTTCTCTCTCCTTTTGTCTAAATGTTTTCTATCCCATATTTCACACAAATTCTATCTTTAATAGTTTCCATTTTATCATTTGTTGCTGTTTTTGAAGTGGATCACCCTAAAATTTTGTTGTATGGGAAAGGGTTAAAGTTTCCAAAAGACACTAATGTAGACTGTTTTGAAAGATGCTGCAAATGACAACAGACATGTAAATGAAAACGAAAATAGTGTACAATACACTAAGAAAATATTGAGGCAAAAGAAGAAAATGTTGGTCATCAGCATTTTCTTCTTTTGTCTCAATGTTTTCCCAAGCCTATTATACGTGTATCAAGGACGTCAAACAAGGTCTTGTTTAGAAAAGGGTTAAAAATGATGTTTGACTATGACTATTTTGGATCATTTTTGCAGATGGATTTTGTTGGGAAATGTTGTTGATAAGTAATGCAAATGTCCCATAAAAATAAGAAGCATTATGCGAAATGTAAAACAAAACTGTTGTTTTAATGACATTTTGATAAGTTCAAATCAGGATGACGAAATTTCATCTTTTAAAATCAAAAAGGTGTTCATAATTCGTAATAAAACTTGTTTATTTTAATATACATGTACTTAGACTTATCACATATGAAACATTCTCACCATATTGTCACAGCAACACATCGTCGCTTTTCAACAAAAACCTCGTAACTGCAGCTTGTTTTAAGCTGCAGTTACGAGGTTTTCGTTGAAAAGCAGCGACATATATATGATTTACATACATGCATATATGTATGAAATATTTCTTTTTGTTGAATAAAGCAGTTGATTGCTTATTATGTCATCGTATTTGTGTACATTTGTTCAATTCCGCAAAGCAGCAATATCGCTGAACGAAAATGATTGCTCGGCTCAATATACATCGATTTCTCTTTTTGATACACTTTCTTAGTTGCGTATAAGAGTATAATTATGTGGGTTATCATTTCGAATTAGACCACCCAAAAGTTTTGACGACCGGAGAAACGATTAAAACATTACACGTATCTTCGATAGTTTTCGACACCGGTATCTTTATTTGTTTCAACAGTCTGGTGGTATAGACACACCTTTTTGAACCGATTTTTGTATGACCTTCGAATTTTACAAAGACGACTTGACCGTTTTATATTTTACTGTAAAGTTCTCCCGCGGAATATCCGACGTCCATTCACCAAACATCATGTCTGCTGCTATCCGCCCAATTTCGTCACCCGCCATGGCGCCAAGTCCATTCCCGCCCACCGCCACGCCCAACTGGGCGTGTACTTTATCTATATATGGTAACGAAGTGGGCGTGACCGTGATGGCGCAATAATCCCCGTGCCACGATACTATCTTCAGGTCTGAATAAGAGGAACGAAAAATTGAAGATATTCCATCCATCATTAGGTATAGTTAACCCTTTCCCAAACAACAGAATTTTAGGGTTGTTCAATTCGAAAGCTGCTGCAGATGACAAAATAGATGATGGCAAAGATAAGATTTGTGTGAAAAATAGTGTAGAAAATATTGAGGCAAAAGGAGAAACTGCTGGTTATCAGCAGTTTCTTCTTTTGTCTCAATATTTTCCCAAGCAATTTATATTAGGGACGTCAAAACCAGTCTTGTTTGGGAAAGGGTTAAAATTACTTCGTTTAACTTCAGGTGTCATTTGCGGTAACGGAAATTGGCAAGGATATCACTCGTCAATTCCTGTTGACGACGCTTGGAAACCGATGAGGGTATGCCATAGTCAATTTCTGTTGACAAAGATGACGCCCGAAGCTCACTGGTGGTGAACTCGGCCAAAGCCCGCGACCATAGTATTCCGTCGGTATTGTTATAAAATATCGTAACTACGGCTTCGATAAAGCCGTAGTTACGAGATTTTATAACAACACAGACGGTTTGTCAATACATATCGGTAAATCCGGTGTATTTTTAGAACAAATTCATTGTTATTAAAAAAACTATCCAATCAGATCTTTAAACTCACATTTAAACGCAAAATATCTGTACCTTGTTGTAGCGAAAAACGTCCTTCGCTTTGGCCGAGTTCACCACCAATGAAGTTGCACGTATTATTTGGTATCTAATGAAGGATGTGATAATTCTAACAAGAGACTGTACCCTTGCCATAAAACAGTTGTAAAGCTGGTACAAGATTACACTTTCTTAGCTTGTAACACAAAGATTTTTTTGTTATGGTGTGCATTTAGATAACGTCGGTGCTATTGCAAAACCGCGTAACTCCAGCTTGATTAAAGCTGGAGTTACGAGGTTTTACAATAGCACCGACGATATGATACTTAGCCCATGTTCATGTTGAAATGGAACAAACAGACACTATAAAATAAAGCCAAAATAAAAGGCTGGTCCTTTTCTTTGTTACTGTTATGCCGCAATCAACATGGACAGAATAGCGATCACCAGCTTCAGCATACCAAAATGTTATTACACACACTTTGAGAGCTGGTTTGGCACTTCTTCGCCTGCGATAGTGTTTGTACACTTTGGGAGCTGGTTTGGCACTTCTTCGTCTGCGCTAGTGTTTGTACTTGCAATGTTTAATGCTACAATTTTGACAAACTTTAGGTTTCAAAGACGGACTTAATCAAGATGATTGCAGAAAGTTGAATATCGTTAGTTGTAGATCAAATTCTCCTACAAGTCCTTTAGATTGAAAAGGCTGGAGTTACGAGGTTTTGGTCCCCAACATACGATACATGTACATAAGTAAGTTAATCAACGATAAGAACAAACCATTAAAGAGTGACAGCAGTAGTTTCTTGGTTTTCTCGGCAAATTCCGTATTTCCATCCACATACCACTTTTTCACGCCTTCCAAGTCTGTTAAAGGCGAATCAGTGCTGTGAAACAAACCCAGTTTGATATAGTACCGACCTGAAACAATCAAGATTACGCAGAATGTAAGATAAGTTAATTGACAGTGCGACATGTATCTATCCTGTTTGACTATTACATACAAAATTAATACTCTTATCTATAGATTACTTACATCCTTTTTAGAATTGAAGATGTTATTCATTTTTGTTCTCCAATGTAGAGTAAGAATAAATTCATAACTTGTTAAATTTTTTCATCACGAGGAATAAACACATGGACTTATTTACCATTTGGATACTGTATTGGAGGCAGCATATAGTAGACATGAACCCCGTCCGGTGCTGTGTCTCGGTCAGTGTACCAGTCTACATGACCTTGACCGTCAAACCGAACACACGGCATGTTTCTAAAAAAGTAAATAACAACAACAATTTTAAAGCTTAAGATAGTGATTATGATTCTTATTTTGTTATCATCTTTCAAGAACGAATGCTGCTCATTGAAATAACCCAAAAGTTATGTTAGAGAAATAACTAGCATATTTCCGCGAACTACTTTTCTGAATTCATTAATTAGTAGGCCTACTTGTTCATTTACTGATGCTTCCTCTTACAAAATTAAAGATTTTGTTTTGTAGAAGATATCGCTGCGTTTCTTCAAAAACCTCGTATCTGCATTTTGTTGAAAGCTGTAGATACGTAATCGTAGATTTTTAAAGCAAAGCAGCGACATATACATTGGTAATAAATTGCCATTTTGGTAATACAGGCTAAATTGCGAACCTTAACTTCTCAAAGGTTGATTGGTCAATCTGAACTAAAGCAACCGTAGCTGGATCAAGTTCAAGGTCAAGTTGTAACCCTGACAACAGATTCTTAAAGTTGGTAAATGCTCCAGTAGCGACAAGCACTGCACGGCATGAAATCGTCTTCCCTGACTCCGTTCTGACCTCCATAATGTACCGTCCGTCTGTGTGTACTCTTCTTGTTACTCCACAAACAGTGTCGGATAATATAGTACAGCCTTGATTCTTTGCAACGAGCTTTTGCGCTTTAACCATCTTCCTTGGGCTTATGTGTCCAGAGTTAGCTTTCTGGTACAAGAATTTAGTATCATCCGGAAACTTGAAGTACGGAAATATACGTTTGACGTCTTCGATGCTTAGTACTTTATGGTCCAGATTGAGTTCCGTAGCTATCTTGGTGACAGTACTAATGTATGGTGTTCTATAATTGCCAGAAATCAGGTTTCCCGATTCCTCGAAAAATGAAACACCTGTAGAACAAAAAGAATATCAGATAAAATTGACAGCTTTCTAATTTACAATTATCAAAATTGTAGGCCTACAGCCATATATACTGGATTAAGAGCCCGTCCCCTACCTTCTCATACACAAAATGAATAATCATTAAAGTTTCTTCATCATTATATATAGCATTGATCAGACAAAAATGTCTAAGATAACATTTTGATTCGCACAACACCTTTCATGAAATTTTTAAAAAAGGTAATTCATATTTGGATTGAGCATTCACTATAACAAGAAACAATTACCTGATAATCGTTCAATATCTTTATATCTCTGTATTGCATCTCTAGTCAGTTTAACCCATATTTCATCGTGCAGACATGTACGTGCTATACGGCCTTCATCATAATGGGCTCCAAATATATCACGGTCAAGTGTCTTCGTCTGGCGGGAAGCAAATGGGAATGAAGAATTGTGATGCATATCAAAAGAGTTTTAACTAAAATATGACATTTATGGAGTTCCAATATTTTTATTTAATTCAATTCATTGACATGCATTTTGGATACAAATGAAACGAAATGGATTCCAATCAAAAAGGACTGACCGTCTTCCTACTCCGCGAGTGGTAGGCTACTTTATAGTCTAGCAAATGATTCATAAGTGCATTTTACATCAACATGACTAATTAATAATTATAGAAACTTCTAACAGTATGCTCTCTACAATTTAGAAACTAAAAATGCCGTACAAATTGTATTTTTATTTCGTGGAGCGATTTGAATGAACTTGGGAACTATTTGTTTTGGCGGACTCGGATATTGAAAAAAGTGGACACTGCGATAGCCAGTGTAGGGGTTATCATCACTAGATGGACAATGTATTTCCTTGTCTCCTGAACTATAAAATGGACAGCTGCTAAACACTGCAGAGACATGACCGGGATTTGCCATTATCTGCCTCTATATAAATGCTTCCCTCAGGCATCAAATTGATGCCGATTCTACCCCCTTGACGCCTGACCGTAAAGATAGAAACTCATTCTAGGTTTCAGAGAATCTTACAGCAAAAAGCTTCGAGGCCTAGTCAGCCCACACAGGTCAGTGCGCACTAATAAAATGTGCACGACATAATTCCGTCGTCTGCAACTTATTTGAAATCATACCAGACTAAAATTGAACGATTTTGGAAAGGATAAATACGACAGTGTTAATCTTTACCTGTGGTTCGTCAGGACCGACGAGACACACTTTAACTCCTGACCGACCGGAGGCGTGCCGAGCCGCGGCGGAGCCGATGATCCCCGCTCCGACAACACACAGATCGTAAATTGTGTCCGACATTTGTGAAGTCAATGATATCCGACATTTATAAAACCAACAAAAAGTGTCCTAGTTATCTAATCTATTTATTTTCTTACTTTGCATGGTAATGGTTTATTTATTATACCATTGACCCTTTCGTTAAAACATCTGGTTTTGAAATCACTATTAGATAATTTTGGGGTAAACATTGTGGGGAAAAATAATATGATGGCTAGCATTTTCTGCATTTGCCTCAATATCTTCTATGCTATAGGCATAGATAGGGCCTATTGTGTATAATTTTCTTTTTGTGAACACTCATTTTGTTTTATGCATCAGCTGTAAAATTGGTACAGTCTATATTTTGTCGATTGGGAAAGGGTTAATCCTTTCACAAACAATACATATTTATACTGTTCCTTATCAAGATTGCGTTGTTCAAAAGAATCAAGAGGAAAGAAGAAGATGCTAATAGCCAGCATTTCTAATTTTCTCTTAATACTTATCAAAAGGTACAAAATGCGCACATACACAGTCATATTCATTTAGCAACACTTATTTTTCTCCCATTCAGCAATTTTGAATTTGGAATTTGTTTCAAACTTTTCTTTTTAGATTGGGAAAATGTTATCTAATACTTAAAATGGGAGCACACGTACAATGCTTGATATCAAATCAACCCGACAAACTTATCCATTACCACACAGTGACTCTTTTTGACTCCCCTTAAAATAATGGCTTTAGAAAACATAGTGGAAAATGAAGAAATTGTTTGTGTTCTACCCCCAAAGACCAAAAAATGTTAACTTCCATACACATGAAGTTGACGTCTGCGTGATCTGCGAATTTGGAACAGCCCAAAATTTGTCGTTTGGTAATGGGTGGAATCTTTTTGAAAACATGCAGTCAAAGTAGGCTACCTGTCCTTTTGTCGATGATCAGAATTTTGTTCTCCCCCCTCCCTCCCTCCCTCCCTCCCAAATTTTCCCAACCCTATCATGCACGTAAAGAGCAGTGCTTGTGAATGGTAGTTCCAACGATTACATATCGATGCTTTTCAACGAAAACCTCGTATCTGCAGCTTGTTTTAAGCTACAGATACGAGGTTTTCGTGGGAAAGCGACGATATTATCAGTTGCTAATATTTTTCCGACATAAAATCTCTAACCAATGGATTGATAATCGTAAACTTTTAAAGCTGGGATAAGCAGCTGGATACAAGTAAAGGATCCATTGATATTACTGTAAAAAGATTTAAAGCCATACACTAGGTCAATGGGGAGAATGGGGAGGGAAAGGGGGGGGGGGTAATCGTGTGTTAAAGTCTCTGAGTAGCGGTTTTTTCTTTCGATTTTGGGCAAGTTTAAAAAAATGTGACCATTCACTTTTTACATGCCACGGCTTTTACAGAGAAACATATTCAACCCAATCAAAGCTAAAAAGATGTGTTATTGTGTCTATAAACTGGGTACCAAGTTTAAAGAAAATCACTTCGCAAATAAAAAAGATATGTCATTAAAACATGTCAAAAATGTCAGGAGTGAAACGTTTTTGTGTGACACTTAACACTTTTACCAAGTTTCTAAGCTATGGTAAATAAAAGACAGTGACAGGATACTACAATAAGCACTTGTAATTCATAAAACAACATGTGCATCATCATCTTAAAATTACTTTTTTATCTTATCTTCATTGGTTTAGGATGTGGAGCCTGTTTTATACAGTACCCCTCTGAATTTTATGTCAGGAGTGAAACACTTTTATTTTTCAAAATGTGTTCTCATTTTTCTCTATTCAGCCAGAAATCTACCACTCAAATTTTTTTAGGAAGCCATCAACCTTGTGGGCATTCTTTACTCTACTTTTTAGTGATTTGTGGGTTACAATTTCTCATATTGTGCAATATATATGTTGTCAGGATTGAAACGCTTTTTTGTTGTCATTTCGCGAGATTGTGCACACAATTTTAGCTAAAAAGTAGTGAACATGAATTCAAAATGTAATTTGGGCACTGCTTAACCATTTAGAATAGTTTTTAGCCACCCTAATTAAGAAATCTGGATGATATTCTTTAAAATTAGCTGTTATTCTTAACATTTAAATGTCACACTTTGGTCACATTTTTTTTAAACCTGCCCTTTTATGATGTTTTTCAATGATTGTATCCAAACAATGCTTACTTACACCGTATATTCTTGCGCACCGTATATTCTTGATTTTCCCTCGAAGCAACTACTCCGGAAGTACCCGTATGTTACCGTTGACTTTTTCTGGAGCTAGTTTCTCCGTTTACCATCCGTGTAGGTTAGGCGTTCCGGTTTCAATGATGCATGACTGGTGTGCAAATATAAAAATGTTTTAACCAGTGTTGGTAATCACGTAATTTCAGTTTGGATTCATCACATGAGAAAATGGCGTCCATTGGCCCCAAACAGTGGTGATTTCGAATACCGTAAAACGTCTTATTTGGTGACCATATTTAGTGAATACTAAATGCGACGCCGATTTCAACGTCTCAAACCTTAAACGAATATGACGTTAACGTAAGAAAGCTTCTTGTACAACAGGAGTTACAAGAGGTCTATCTGACTTTGGCTTATTGGCAAAAGTTTCTGTGAATCAAACTCGTCGACAGAAATGCCTAAGCGTGCAATGAAAGACGTCAAAGCGTCCACCGGCTTGATTTTGAGTTTCATGTGTTCGAAAATGGATAATTTACGAGCTCTATTTTCCAAATAGTGTATCTGTTTCAAACGTTACGTACAAGAACAGTTACAATTACCATAAAACAATTATGTGGACACCACAGTAACGGACTACTCGACACAACGTCGACCCCAACGTCATAAAACTGAAACGTACATGGCGTTAACTCGAAGAATTAACTTGTTTCACAGGCGTTACACGAGGTAATCTCTTTTGCGGCTTGATTTTGCATTCCTCGCCTTCAAAAATGGCAATATTACGAGCTCCCTTTTAACACATGTTACTGTGTAAAAAGTGACCAATTTCATCACGTGGTATAAATGCACGAAGCACACGTAGAAAACGTGACCAGTAACCGGATATGGACATATTGATGAATAAAAAGGCATGTTTTTTTATTTGTCGTAATTGCCGGTCAAAATGTTTATGTACAGTTAAAGTGACATTTCACATTTATTTCATTTTTTAAAAGTATGTCTTGATGCAAAGATTGTCTATTCTAATGCGTAGAAATATTATCAGCTTTTTGAAGTTGTTATTTATAAGCGAAAAATACGCCTTCAAAGTTGAGACAGAAATGACAAATTCTATATAAATCTGAACTGTTGTCCACTACAATTTGTTTAATTTTAGCACAAGAATATTTATTTCTCGTAAACGGTTCAATATTTTGGCTTGAAATTTTCAGAATTTTCATAAGAAAACATGCTCTTTCAGATAGAGTAAAAGTAAAATTTATGAAAAATAATTGTGAAATGTCACTTTAAGTATACATTGCACTAATATTGTATTAGGCATAAGGAAAATAACGACAAATTTCATCAGAGAGTTTCTTTTGGACGTCAGTTTAGTTCGAAAAAGGGCAACTGTTATCAGCGGGTTTGAATTAATAAAGAGTTGAAAATTAAGCTGGCCAGTTTGTTATCAGAAAGTGAACGTTATCATAATTATATGATAATAGGCCTAATGAATTACGCATCATAATTGAATTTTGCTCAGTCAGAGTTTGTGTACTGATCATATAGAGAGTGTGTTTGTTTCTAAAATAGTGTAACTATAGCAAGTACAACCTGTAGTTACGGTAGTTTTTGTTCTTGCTGACTATATGCTAAACTATTGTAGGTGCGCTTATTTCAAACGCACTTACAATATTTATCTACTTAGCACTCTGAAAGCAAACGGCGATTTGAATATTCATGGTAATGGATAATGTGCAAAGATCTACAAATTGAACTTTTTACACTGTAATATTTGTATATTGAACGAAATATGTCGGGTTTGGATTACGATTTGGTAATAATCGGTGCGGGTATGATCGGATCAGCCGCGGCACGGCACGCATCAGCCCGATCTGGAGTTAAAGTGTGTCTGATAGGTCCGGATGAACCTGAGGTAGGTGAATCATTGTTGTTAAAAAGGCAATTAATTTTGTGCTAAAAATAGACTGAGTTTACCTTTATAAATTGATAAACCGTCGGTGTTTTTATAAAATCTCGTAACTACGGCTTTATTCAAGCCGTAGTTACGAGATTTTATAAAAACACATAAGAAATAATACTGTTTGTCCGAAATTACGTCACGATTTACTTGATAAAATCGATCCCTATTTGACTGTTCAGACAAAAGAAAATGATTAACCCTTTACCAAACAACAAATTGTTTTGCTTTTCCAATTCAAAATTGCTGCTGAAGACAAAGTAGGTGTAGATAAAAAAAGAACTTCGGTAAAATAAAGCACAGAGAATATTTAGGCCCACAGAGAAAATGCTGGTTTTCAGCATTTTCGTCTTTTGAATTAATGTTTTCACAGGCCTCCCATGGTCGTCAAAACGAGGTCTTGTTTGGGAAAGGGTTAAGAGAGGAACATGGATAAACATGACAGTCACCTTAACCCTTTCCCAAACAAGACCTGCTTTTGACGTCCCTAATAGAAAAGGCTTGGGAAAACATTGAAACAAAAGAAGAAACTGCTGATAACCAGCAGTTTCTCCTTTTGTCTCAATATTTTCTGTGCCATATTTTACACAAATCCTGTCTTTAATAACATCCATTTTGTCATTTATGTCAGTTTTTGAAGTTGATCACCCTAAAATTGTGTCGTTTGGGAAAGGGTTAAGACATTTTAGACCACCTTGACCAGGCTGTACATGTGACTTGTCACACAAAAAGAAACCATCTGGGAAATGCGAAACGTATCGTCCCTTTGAAGCTTATTGCTCTTTAGACGTTTCGAGAGAAAATGTTTGTAAAAATGTAAGCCAGTCATGTCCCATGTAGGCCTATTGTCTAGAAATACGAATCAAAGTGATGAGAGTACTGTAATTTGACGTCTCCGATTGATTGAGCGGAATTTTAAATAAAAGATAGGCGATTCATTCTATCATTTCGTTTTTGTGTTTTAATTCAAACAAAATTCCCCTCATGGAATATGATTTCTTTTTGGTAATAACCCATTTTGATTGTTCAAAAGTAGTTTTATACATGGGACTATCGTTCAATAAAATGATAAAAAGATATCACTTTCATCAATGCATCCTTAATACATTGAATTTAGTCTAATTAGCTGATCTATCATTACACATGTGCTTTATGTTTCATTATCTAGACTCGACTACTGGACGATGGCCGTGACATTTACGGTGCCCACTACGACGAGGGCCGCATAACGAGGGCCATCAGTACCAGTCTAATATGGACCAAGTTGGCCATCCAGTCTATACACAGATATAGGGACCTCGAACGACAGTCGGGTAAGAGTTAGTCAGCCACCGGGGCCCGTTTTGCTTTAGGAGTCTTGCTATAATTTATTCTAAAGTTCGAAAGTAGTTTTTCCCATTTTTAACTAAAACTTATGCTAAAAATTAGGAAAAAGGTTTGTGTTGCTAAGTCTTTAGTATAGCGGTCTCTCGGACCAAAACTGCGACGAAAAGGACTGTCTGCAATGTCTTAATCTCTGGCCTCTAAGGTTTAGACTACAATTGTCAAAGTAATGTACATTAAGTACACTGGCAGAAGAAATCATAAATTACTTCTTTCTCATTAATCAAGATTATACGTATTAACTTGTAGTAATAATGATTAGAAAATAATTTCCTATCAATTAATTACGCTGTCGCACCTCTCATCCTAAATGAACTTACTAAATTAAACCTTGTCTTTCTTTGAAGGAGTACAATTCTACAGTGAAGTCGGATGTTTGATGGCTGGCTCGGAGACGTTTTTCAAGAACGTAGATAACGTTGTGCAGAAAGAAAACATTAAAACGACGTCACTGACGTCACAGGAACTCAAAACAACGTTTCCGTATATGAAATTCTCCAACCAATGTCAAGGAATATACGAAAAGAGCAATGCTGGATATATCAGTCCAAGAAAGTTGATAAAAGCTCAGAAAATTGTCGCCACAAAACAAGGATGTGTGATAATAAACGACGTTGTCCGACTAGTAAAACGTAAGTCGGAACGTGGACAATACGTCATGTACGTAGAAACGGAGAATAAGGTCAAACTACATTGTAAGTCGGTGCTTGTAGCCACGGGAGCATTTACGTCATTTAGAGATTTACTACCCGGTCCACTTGACGTTCATCTCACGCCGATCGCGGTGGCCAAAGTGGAAGTTAGTAAAACAGTAGCGGATAGTCTGAAGTAAGTTTCTTCCCCATGTTACATCACGGCAGAATACCAATAATGCGGCCATTATGAGATTCACGAGACGTTAATTCGGGGGTCGCCAATAACGTTCAGCGGTATCTGATCTATACGAATTTATGAAGAGCACAATTTCCGGACTTTGGGTTGAAGAATGAATACGACGTCCCTCGAAAAATGCCGAAGTCGTGTGAATCTCCATTATTTGTATTCTACAATAACTCCATCCCGAACAAGAATTGGTTTTAACTCGCCTTAGCATTTCCCCCATATCACATAGCGTCAATTACGTTCGAAAATACCGCAACTACAGTTTATGCAAGTTACAAATACGCGGTTTTCGAACGTATCGATGCATAACTACATCGACAATTTAGTGCAGCTTGATTGAACCAGAATGTTGATAATGATACATTAACTCTATCTCAAACGTCAACAATAACAATTTGGACTGTTCTAAATGAAAAGCTGCAACAGACGTACAGTAAATGTAGTTCATGGTCAAAAACTTGTCTGTACTTGCTCGTAACAAAGTCTTTCTCTCATTTTATGACCTGCATTTCACATGGTTTCGCTTTGAATAATAGGCATGTAGGCCTATTCATAGTATCGTCGGTTATTACATTAAAAACGTCGTGACTATAGCTTGTTTAAACTAAAGTCCCGACATTTTCGAACGTAACCGATCGTAAATTACACGCTTCCTACCAAGCTTCTATATCTACAGGTCGATGCCGAGTGTCCTTTATGTAGGTCAAGGTCACGAAGATTGGTACAAGGACGACAACTTCCTAAACAAGAACCATTATGGATTCTATCTTCTACCGCCAGTATTATACCCAGATGGTAAAAAATTCGAATACTTCCGAATGCCATTGTCACATGTATCTTATAACATGTGCGATATAATTACGTCGCTTTTCTTAAAAAGTCTCGTAACTACAGCTTGATTAAAGCTGTAGTTACGAAGTTTTGTAAGAAAACAGTGATATGTAGGTCAAGGTCACGGAGATTGGTACAAGGACGACAACTTTCTAAACAAGAACCATTATGGATTCTATCTTCTACCACCAGTCTTATATCCAGATAGTAAGGAATTCGTATAATTATATTAGTTCCTACTTTCATTGTCAATTAACTGTAGTTACGAAGTTTTGGGAGAAAAGTAGTAATATTCAGTGAATGTCACAAAAATTGGTACAATGACATAGATTTTCTAAACAAGACACATTACGGAATCCATCTTGTACCACCAGTATTATATTCCGTTGGTAAAAATTGAGCATACTATTTTTCGTTCTAAATATCAAAGTGTAGCGTACTATATTTGCGCAATAGTTGCGCCACCAAGGCTCGACAGAGTTCCATAATTATGCAGAAGCGTTTATCAGGGTGGCTAATCACGTGATACACATGTGGTAATCTCACACTGTTTGTTTACATATTCCTTACGATAGAGGGTATGTTTTGTTCTTTTCCCGTGGTGTTTGGCCGAGTTTAGAAATGACGTATAGTGCAGAGTACCCAGGTGACAAATCTCTTCATTATAACGCTGCACTTTCAAGGTTGGGGTGTGCAATTTTCTTGAAATTGGCAAAAGAGTTTTCATTTGTTGTATGGTTGGAGTCACACTTTTATGTATCCAAGCTGGGTTTGAGTCATTTCATTGTTTCAAAACATTCTAAAGCATGCGTATAATAGTAATAATTTGTCAAAAATAATACAGGTATAATGGTTGTTATATATTAAATGTGGCGGAATTGAGATTGGTAGAAAAACTGGAGAAAAAAGCCAGAGATAGGCGTCACACGGTATGACCAACACTGATAGGAATCACACTTGTTTAAGTAATGGACTGGCCTCATTACGCAAACACCTTATCAACACCAACCTATGTATACTGCTGATATTAGAAACAGGAAGAGTCGTCTGACATGGATGTGTTAGATGGTATAATTACTAAATAATGACCAAAATTTTATTTCAATTCCGGTTGGTTTATGAAAGAATATCTTGATAAGGGAGATTATACATTAAATTTTGTCACAATGGTCATTTTTGAGATGGCTATTCGAGTAATACGCGTCAGTCAATAAAATATCTGAAAACATAAAATGCCGGAAACAATAAAAATACTATAAACGACATAGAAATACCAAATAGCATTATAGAAAGATCAATGAATGGTTACGCTTTTATATGTGCACCTTAGCATGAAGTACTCAAGGTGAGCTATTGTGGTTGCTTTTTGTCCATCGTCCGTCCATCTGTCTGTTCACAATTAGACGTTTGCACTATATAGCATCCACTGAAAAAGTAAGTCATCCGAAATCTTATGGTAACCAACATTTTGTGTAATTTTTATCATGATTGATGAATAAATGTAAGTGCTAGAGTGTATAAACAATGTCAAGCTGTTTTTGAGGTTCAAGGGCAGATATTGGTAATTCAAGACTTTCACCTTTTGTATCTTTTGAAATTTTTATCAAGAACCCAGGGAAAGTAATCCAGAATCTATAGAAGCCATTTTGAAAATTATGATATTACAAATTGTGGTAATTTATAAATTTTCATTCACCACAAGAAAGATGAATTAAATGAAATGAGAAATAAGAGCATGTTCTGTTTTTTCGTAAATTTAGTCCTTCTAAAAATCATAACCCTGTTTATTTGCCTTTTCTTCTATACATGGCCTCCAATTGAATAAACGCCAACATGTATTCGAAGTGTATGCAATATGCAGGCCCCTATTTTCTGCATCGCTAGTTTTGAAATTATGAATTGTTAGTAAAACTGTATAAGAGATCGATTAACACATGATGACGTAGCGGGTGAGTTACCCCACCCACTTTGATTTAATATATCTTCAAAACCAAGGCTCTGTTCAAGTTGATATACTCACTGTCATAAAAAAGTAGCCCCTTTTTTATTAACCATACTTTTGACAGTTCTTAATGTCTTTCTAATTTGACACATGCATATGCATTCCCAATGATTCTTTTTCACACCTCAATAGTTAAATGCTTTAAACATGCCCGGAAACATGTCAAGTTGTAATATGGGTTCAAAACAGTATTTTAGGATATTAAGTTCAATTTAGTTTACTTACAGCCGTCATTTTCTGCATAAGTTGATGCTGTTGAAACACAAACAAAAGTTTTATTTAAATTTTACAGTCAATTATTCCATTGAAATGATAGAGGTCTATGAAAATTTAGCAATATCAGTGTAGAATGTCTCAATATTAAATGTTTGATAATAACCGGAAGTGGTTGGTTGGTAAAGTGAAGGAAACAATTTCTTTATTTGGAATTTTCTAAAGACCAAATAGAAACAAAAATTCAGCGAATAGAGCATTTGAGAGGAATTTGGGGGTTGGTTTGGCTAAAACTGGAAACTGCCATTTTGCAAGGGTCTTGGGTGTAATTAAAAATACTTATCAGTATCTAATCATTTCGAATAAAACAGTATCTAAACAATATCCTTACTTATTTTTGGCCCGTTTCCGGCCCTATATATGGCTGTGAATTTCAGTAATTTGTTCCGTATCAGTTACGGATTTCCTGGAACTACCACCAAGCTACCATAGCTAATGGGGTAATTCGACTGTTTTCGATACTTTCAGGGAAGCATTTTTACTGGCAATGCTTCAATATTTTGTATTTATTTCGGTACGTTTATGAATAATCCTAAAATTGCCGACCCTTTGCATTAGACACGTGGCTACTTTCTTATGACGCGGAGTATACTTTACCTGCATTATAGGCTGCATAAGGTCAATATGTTAGTGGCAAAAATGAAAAAAAATCGAGCTGGTCCTCGGACAAAGCCTAATTGACACTCATCCTTTGCCAAAAATATTGAACTTATGGTGTTTCTAACAAGACTTGTGTTTTTATTGTTCATTCATTCAAGGATAGATTTATTCATTATCTTGCCAAATATTTCTAGCATATTTGTGTAATGTATTTATTGTTTCAAATACCTGTACATACTTTAGTGTTGAAATATTTTATAATAGATCTATTAACCACGAGTTGTAATATATAAAAACTTATTACAGGTAACTGGTTCAAATCTCAGTTTCCAGTGTGACTACTATCATACAGTGTGATTCTTATCATTTGTCTCCGAGATCTTTTTTCTCTCGAAAACGAAACTTGACCGATCTCTTTGTGTGAAAAACTGCCTTCTTTTAACAAAATGCATTCATTATACTGCAAAACTCAGACTTAGACTCAGTAAATTCACTTGAAAGCTTCCCTTTGAATATCACAAGCCAAAAGTGTGATTCCTACCATAGAACTCAAATACACATTTGAAGGATTTTTCACGAAAACTATGCATATTTTATCAATAATTTAAAACAGAGACTGAAACGCACTAAATAGCGGGTACTCTGCACTATGTGTCATTTCTAAACTCGGCCAAACACCACGGGAAAAGAACAAAACATACCCTCTATCGTGCGGAATATGTAAACAAACAGTGTGAGATTACCACATGTGTATCACGTGATTAGCCACCTTGTTTATGCGTGTATGTGCTGCAGCCATTATATTCCTGTGAATTTACGGGTTTACTTGATTTCCTCAGAAGTCGTTTGAGGTCTATTGATCAATTTCATGTAAAGATATACAGCATCTTCAATTATAATAGATTTTTAACAGCATCATTTTATTGTATTTTATCAAAAGCAAATTCGTATGAAAACATTTTTTCATGTTCAATTATACACTGTTAGAAATGAACGTCCTTATACCATTCCAGGTCGTTATTACGTAAAACTTGGTATGAACCACGAGTTTACGGGTAATCTACGAGTAAATACGTCAGAGGAGGCCAAACGATGGTTTGTGAAGGGGGATCCCCAGATTGCAGAGGCCACGAAACGGCTTGTTGTGTCATTATTTGAAGGTATAACATGTCAATAATGCCCGCCTTTAAAAATATCTATACAAAACTGTAGCCCTGCATGGCAAAAGATGTATTGTTTTCGAGACACCAAATGTCACTCTAAATAAGTTTATTACAAGTAAGTAAGTTTAATTCAAATCAGTTCAAGATAGCAGACTTTTTGAGACCTTTGGGTTTGACGCTGTTCATAACAAGCTGTGTGTTTAGGCGAGTTAGTTGTCCGCGGTAAACATTTATTTTACAATGTACCATACATGGGCGGATCTATAGGGGGGGGGGGGGGTCCGGACTTCCCTGGCATTGGCCGAAAATGGAATTTTGACTATAAAAATTTAGTGTAACTTTACATATTTACTACATTTTAAGCCATAATTTGGGCTTGGACCCCCCTCCCCCCGGAAAAGATTTGGGGCTTGGACCCCCCTGGAAAAAAAAAAAAAAAAAAAAAAAACCAAAAAAAAAACGTGGATCCGCCCTTGCCATAACGCTGTTTTCCAACAAAAAACCTCCAAATCGTAACTGCATCTGAAAACAAGCTACAGTTACAAAGTGTTTTTTGTTGAAAAGCGACGATAAGTTTGTTCCATCTCTTTCTAGATCTGCGAATAGAAGGAGAGTCATGACATGGCGACAACTGTATCGTGGTAGAAACGCCCACAACATTACCATATATAGACCTAGTTCATCCCCTACTGGGCGTGGCACAGGGCGGAAATGGGTACGCCGCGAAATCTAGTGACGAAATGGGAAAACATTGAGACAAAATAAGAAAATGCTGACGATCAGCATTTTCTTCTTTTGCCTCAATGTTTTCTATGCTTCTCGTACACTTTCCAATCTTCATCGACAAAATTTCAGTGTCAGCTTCCAATCGTGAAGCATCACTTTAATACATCCCACCCATCATTATCTATTAAACAATTCGTGCAGCTAAGAACATTATCCGTGACAACGAAAATTGATGAGGGTATGCTTCTCTTTCTAGATCTGCGGATAGAGTCGTGGCACGGCGACAACTGTATCGTGGTAGAAACGCCCACAACATTACCATATATAGACCAGGTTCATCCCCTACTGGGCGTGGCACAGGGCGGAAATGGGTACGCCGCGAAATCTAGTGACGAAATTGGTCGTCTGGCCGCTGACATGATGTTCGGTAAATGGTCATCAGATATACCACGTGATGTGTTCAGAGCTCGGTATAAAAGTGATGTTAACTCAAAATTGTGAACGACGTGGTGTCTTCATTAATTTGGACTCTGTGTATAGCCCAGCAACATTAACACTGGACATCTGCATATGTAATGACTCCACTTCGGCAATGTTTTGTTTAGACGCCCAACTAACGCATTTTGCACACGAAATTTAAGTTTTCCCGGATTAATTTGGGTGGACTATACTTTTATTTAATTAATATGAATACTGTAAGCCTGTTTGGTTCTGTAGAACGTTTCACCGCCGAATATTTACGACTTTGCTTGAAGAGGTTCGGGCACGAAACGAACAAGCGGGGATCCAGGTATTTTTCCCAGGGGGGTCATCCGATCTTAAACCCTTTTTTCGCCCCCTGTCATGATCCGCATGCAGATACATGTCATACCATGAAGGACAAGATATAACGTCGTGGCACAAAAGACGCAGCTTATTTGGGACATAATCAGTAATCTTTTTCATAACCCCCTTTTTCGCCAAATTCCAGGGGGGGGGGGTCATGACCCCCTATCCCCCTCTGGATCCGCGCATGACGAATGTCAACAATCACTCGAAAAATTCAAACGTCGCATGAATGTTATTAAGGGTGGACTTCCTTTATCTTTTCCCAAACAAGACCTGATTTTGAGGCCCACAATAGATGATTATAAGGATGACATTGAGCCAAAAGAAGAAATTGCTGAAAATCAACAATATCTCATTTTGCCTCAATATTTTATACCCTATATATCACACAAAGATTTTTAATCACATTCGTCCTGTTATCTTGCCCCCCTGCAGTAGCTTTCAAATTGGGCCACTGTAATGTCTAACCGTTTGGGAACCGGTTAAAGAGAGGAGAGCAATAATAATAATAATAATAATAAAAAAAAACATTAGACAGTATCTCAATAAAGGCGCTAACGGTATGTAAGACGACCATGCAACCGATTAACTTTGTTCCCCAATACCTTCAACATTATACATTATTTACTTATTACATAGATTGCGAAACAAGTTCTCGCAACACTGATTAATAACGGTCGATTCTGCGCACAAGTACTCGCGCCGAATGGGTGGGCCGATGAATTAAGCTAGCTAACGGAGATCGACAGCCTACCTTTCCATCTCAGAGACCAACAGCTCAGTATCAAAATATTTCTTTTGACATAATGTATTGTCCAGCAAGGTTAACCCGGGACAACTTAATTTTCGTGCGCAAAGTCCGTTAGTTGAGTGTCTTAACAAAACAAAGCCGAAGTGGGGTCATTACATATGCAAATGTCCCGGGTTAATCTTGCCGGACAATACTGGATTTACCTCGTTTGGTTTTCGTGACAACGCGTATGAAAACACGCTTTCATAATTTACTAGACGTCAAAATTTTAGTTTGGTCCAAAATCTATGGTTTCTAAGATTCACGAGTTTTGTAGATGACAAAATACAATTATCATTTTGATACAGCACATAAAATGAGAAAGCGTTGTCCATGATAATTTATCTTCGTCTTTTGTTCCAATGTTTCCAAATCATTTTTATCTTAAGGACACCAAAACCAAGTTTTGTTAGATTCTGTACGTTGCAAGAATGTCAAAACGCCCGTCGAAGACGGGACGTATTACGGGATCACCCGTGACGTCCGGCATCCGGGCGTCACGGGTGTCCGGGCCTTTGGGCGTCCGGGCGGTGTCGACTTCTTTGTCCGGAGCATAACTCTGTTACTTTAGGTCCGATTGACTTTAAACATGGCAGTTATATTTTTCTCATCATTACGGAGTGCAGTGCACACGAACCATAACTCTACCTGGCCTATTTTTGAGTTATTGTCCTTTGTTGGTTTTCATACTTCGTTTTTGTCCACCTGCATATCTCTAAAAGTATAATAGCTAGGACCATGATCTTTAACCAACCCGATCCTCCTGTCGACATGTATAATGCTGTGTGACGGGCGTATCTTGTGACAGTTTGGCACCTTGTTTAAAAATACCATTCCATGCATTACCATCTCTTATCTGTTGCTCTGTGAGACGTCTTTGCTATCGTCGGTGTTGTTGCTAAACCTTGTAACTACAGTTTGATTATAGCTGTAGTTACGAGGTTTTGCAATTACACCGATAATATGTCTTTCATCAAAATTCGTAAAGTTCTACAGCTTTGCTCAAATTATAGCAACGCGGATTCAGAAGAAAATCAGCAACGAGCTATTGGTTATATATAAATCTGGTAGCTGAAGGGAGTCTTGGTATGACTGTATATTTTATTGGTGCAAATCTTTTAAGCTGATACAAAACACATGAATTGATATACAGTCGATACTCGTTATGTAAACATCGGATAAGTCAAAGTTCCGCTTAAGGGGGAATGCTCCAGTTTTTCGGAACACTCGGTCATTACTGTAGTAAATTAAATGTTTCGTACCAATATGTTTCGCTACCATATTTTCAATAATATAACAAATCATTACAATTTACCATTTTCGAAGGTAAAAGTGTATTTATTATGCAAAACTGATTTCCCCAGGATGGAAATCGATTATTTAGAGCAAGACAGTCGTAAGTGTGTATGCAGTTACCACTGTTTTGCGTCATCTTATTCATATGTAGCTGATAAAAATTGCTGTAATTCACTTATAAGTGCACTGACCTATACATTTTCTTTTTGAATTATTACCAGGACATGTTGCTTAATACAATGAGGGAGTTTTATCAAATCCTATTATGTAGAACTCGAAATATTTCCAGCAAAATGCAAATTTTGACATAAAACACTCCAGCTTCGTTGATCTAATCGAACATGTAAGCATGCTGTTTTATACATTTACGCGTTTATAATAGCACATATTTTGGGTTTTCTGTTCTTATTAAATGTAAGATGTTACTTTAAATCCGTTTTCGGGACTAAACGATGAATATACAGCATTTTGTTAGCATTTTAGTGACCTTGGACAGGTGCAAGAAAATGTGCATTTTTCGATGTAGGGGTATGTGATACAAATGGCTTTAAAATTCAAACAAGGTCGCTGACCATCCAATTTTATTTTATTTTTCAATTGGTAATTACATGTAATTTCAACATACAAAATATAAATAAATTCCATTATTGGGGAAAAATTAGGAAACTGGAGCATTTCCCCTTAAGTCGAAGTGAAAGTCTGGTCCCGTCTACCCCAATTGATATAAAAGAATCTAACGAAATAATTTTTTTGATAAATGTAGTCATTGAAAAATATAGTCATTGAAATATAGTAGAAAAAGGATAGAAATTGCTCGTGTCGAGCAATTTATCTCCTTTTCCTTCTTTATTTCAATAATGAACGATATTGACGAGTACGACAAATTGCCAAAGGTCATTTTGATTGAAAAATTAAGAAATCGGATGATCCAAACTCCGAATATGTCGAGGTATTTTGATTGCCCGCCTGACTTCGACACAACGAGTGCAGACTGTATTATGCTCTAATTTTCCGTTGAATGAAAGAAAGGTAAAAAACTAACAAAAAAGTATTAAACTCGAAAAACAAATCGCTGCTTTTCAACTAAAACATCGTAACTGCAACTTAGAACAAATAGCAGTTATGAGGTTTTGTTGAAAAGCGACGAAATATAATTTAAAGATAAATGATTTATTTCTCTTCAGAAATGTACATTTTTATATAATGGAAAAATTCAGGTAGAAAATCTTAAAACAAAATGAATCTAAAAGGTAATGTTAACCCGTTACCACACAGCGACTCTTATTGACTCCCCTACTGCAAATGGATTGGGAAAACATTTTGGAAAATGAAGAAATTGCTTGTTACAAGCAATTTCTTCTTTTCCAACAATGCTTTCTATACCAAAAAAGACCAACAATGTTTAAATTTTATTCACTTGAAATTGTTGTCTGCAGGATCTTTCAATTTTTACTGCCCTTAAATTTTGTCGTTTGGTATTGGGTTAATGGAACGTGACAGTCTTAGGCCTATCAGTTTGTGTAGCACAAGTCCATACCAGATCAAGATCTTATTTAGATGTCCCTAAAAGAAACTAGAATATGGATTTCAGAAAACATCGAGTTAAAAGAAGACAATGCTGATGAACAAGAAGGGACGGGGGCGAATTGAGAGTATCCTTGATATATGTAGATCATTATAAACGAATGTGATTAACCGAAATATCATTTCTTTTGTCAAGACGCTAATTGCCAAAACGTAAAAAGCACGAATGACCGGTTTGTCGGAATTTATCATCAGTTACGTTTACGTTCAAAAATGTCGTTTCTACAGCTTGAATAACCTGTAATAACACGTTACTGAACGTAACCGGCAACTGAAGAGAATCGAATGACATTTTTTCGATATTTTACAATAAGTCCGAATGAGCAGGTAAAGCAGGTGTGATGCTATGGTATATTTTACTTAGGCGGTCACAATATTATAAGAATGTGAACACAGTCTCCCCCTTCGCAATACCTTATGTAGATATAATCCGCTCTGCGTTTTCTGGATGTTTCTGAAAATACATGTAAGACAAGAAGATCATAATGGTCCTATATCGCTCACCTGAACCAAGATGACATGAGCCACAGTTATATTTGAATCAATTAATGTTTGTGACTTAAAGACTAAAAACAAACTTATGGTCACCAAAGTTGTGTCCACGTCTCGTCTTCATAGGTCAATATATCTGATTGTGAAAAGTAAAAAAAAGTCATCCAAGATTTTATGGTAATCAAGATTATGTCCAAGTTGTGTCTTGATTGGTCATTATTTGTGGTTGTTAGAGTATTAACAAAGTCGAAAGCAGCAATTTTGTGAAATTTAAGAGCACGTAACTCACAACTTTCTGATCCGATCAGACTGACATTTATAATCATCCAAGATCTTATGGTCACCAACATTGTGTACACGTTTTGTCTTAATTGGTCATTAATTGTAAATGCTAGAGTGTAAGTCGAAAACAGTAGAAAACAACATTTTTTTCATATTCAAGGGCATATAACTCATGATTCTTTTCTTCCAATCAATCTGGAAATCAAACTTATTGGACATCTTTTGGTTCCCAACATTGGGAAAAAGTTTTGTCTTGATTGATCAATAATTGTAGATGCTAGAGTGTAAACAAAGTCGAAAACTATCAGAAACTGCAATTTTGTCGAATTCAATGGCAGATAACTCCAAATTTTCATGTCCGATCAGACCAAAAATCGAATTCATCCGAGATCTTATGGTCAACAACATTGTGTCCAAGTTTTGAATTGATTGGTCTATGTTTGTAGATGCTAGAGTATAAACTATGTCAAAAGTAGCTATTTTTTACATTCAAGGGCAGATAACTCCGGACTTTCTGGTCCGATCTAAACCAAAATCGAACTCATCCGAGAAATTATGGTCATACATGTTTTGACCAAGTTTAGTTAAGATTGGCTAATATTTGTAGATGTTAGAGTGTAAACACCAAATTGTTGACAGACGGACGGACGGACGCACGGATTGACGGACGACGGACAGTGAGTGATCACAATAGCTCACCTTGAGCACTTTGACGCGACGTCAAAAGTTGGAGTACAACAGCGTAACGTCACGTAACGTCGATTTTTGTCATTTTAACACCTTACGTGCGTGGTATACGAGTACTTACTGATAAACACAATACTTCGCTTATCCATCTGCCAAATCTATTGTTAAAAATGAATAAAATTAAATATGTATTATCCATAATTGAATGATTAAGCTAGACTTATCCTTTACTTCATAAATATCTAAGCCATTTATTTCCATGATTTACGGCGATGTATATTTCTGTTTTACAAGGGAAAAGCGGACGTTCCTATAATTCATCTACATGTGACATCATCTCTTTTTAAAATGGATAATCATAATTTGAATGAACTCACTTGTGTTAAAATATTGTTGCCAGGAATTTGACGGATTTAAACATATTGCCATATATGCATAGAGAGGTGCATTATAAAGCATTTGTTTACGGGAAAACGTACAGATGTGACCATGTCGGTTTTACCTGCGGGAGTTCAAAATAAATCCCGAAAGCGATATATTTGATTCTTTATTAGTCATTAAACTACAGTAACTGTTCATTTGATGAACTTAATTATGCATTTTATGTTACATATCACGCTTAAAAATGGGCGCATTTTTCAATAATTCACTGTCAAAATTCTGGACTTTCCATTGTTTCACGTCCATGTCAAATTATATAGACCTACAGACAAATTAATAAATACAGAAACAATTTATATCAAGAAAATGATTCTCCAATAGATATATGGGTATTCACCAGCGTATCGTTCATGGATGACCTTTTTTTCACGACTGATCGCAATTATTTAACGTGTGCGACATCACCTGCAAATGACGTTAACTCATTTTTTTGTAAATTGGGACATTTTTGAAACGCTGCTTAAAACACAACCATTGCTTTATTTTACGTCAAATCATTACGAAATTTTGCATGTCGTAAATATGGCTCAGATGTATTCTTATTACAAGCTACTTTTGGACAATTCTAAATGCAGGGGCAAAACTCTCTGCTTTAAAAACACACTATCATGCGTATGCGACGTCACCTGCAAGCGATGTTAACGTATAATTTTTTTTTTAAGGTTCCGGAACTGTAATGGCTGTAACTTTATAATGATTTAGCTGCACTACAAACATACCTGATAGTGTTTAATATCATGTATCAATTATATGTATGGCAAAACTCAAATTGATATGTTATGATGTGAATGGTAAATAATCAGTAAAAGTTTCTGACTTGAAAATAATGCATTATCTCCCCTTATGATATAAATTTAAGTGGATTATCTGCCCTTGACTCACGAAAAAATCAGTTTTCACAAAATGTGTATGGTAAACAAACTATTTTATTGTATGTTATGGAGGGAAATGATATTTGGCAACTTTTTACCATTTCAATAATTTGAAAATTTGCCTAATTTTGAAAATATTGACAAAAAAGATATTTTCTCATTGACTGCAATGCAAACTTTAAAGCCAGTTATCTCCCCTTGGATTTACAAATTTTAGAAATTAAGATGGTAAAATATTTTTATTTATCAATATCTACAACATATCCAAATTTCAAAGAAATCTATACGCTAGAAGTGGGTGTACCAAATATTGCCATTACAGTTCCGGAACCTTAAATTGGGACATTTTTGAAACGCAGTTTCAAACACAGCCATTGCTTTATTTTACGCGCAATCATTACGAAATTTTGCATGTCGTAAATATGGCTCAGATGTATTTTTATTACAAGCTATATTTGGACAATTCTAAATGCAAGGGCAAAAATCACTGCTTTAAAAAAACACTATCGGGTTTTCATGCGTTTGCGACGTCACCTCCAAATGACGTTAACGTATTTTTTTTCTAAATTGGGACATTTTATGAAACGCTGCTTCAAACACAACCGTTGCTTCATTTTACGCGCAATCAATACGAAATTTTGCATGTCGCAAATATGGCTCAGATGTATTTTTATTACAAGCTATATTTGGACAATTCTGAATGCAAGGGCAAAAATCGCTGCTTTAAAAAAATACTATTGGTTTTCATGCGTATTTTTCGTGACTGGGACATTTTATGAAACGCCGTAAAACAGTAAAATTACATGGGTTGAAATTTAATATCTTAAACCATATTTAAGTCGATTAAAATATAGTTGAAATGTATCTCGTCATTCAAATATCACGCAGATATCTTAAAAAAATGTTAATTAAATTAATGCTTTAAAAATTGACCCTTGAAATTTAATTAAAAAGTTACAAAACTTAAATGTGCCATTTTTCGCCACCACCTTGCTGCCGGTTGACACCATTAATGTGAAAATCGCACAATGTTTTGGCTAGCACCAGTGCTCTTCTGTGATGCAATTTCGCGCGTTTTATATAAGAATTCGCAAAACACCTATATTTGTTCCTTTAGATGCAGAGCGTAAAGTGTTACAAGTTACAACGTCATTTTTGCTGTATTGTGCATGCATTGCATTAATAAAATGGCAGTTGTTTTTGTCTCAGTTAGTCGAAAATTATATGGTATAAAAGAACAAAATAACAGGATTCCGATGGTATGGAATTATTTTATATGTTTGTTTACAAGAAACAAATGTTTTCCGTTTAGTACACTGAGTAACGTTTTTTTCACACGTGTACCCTAACTTTTGACGTCGCGTCTTTGTGCTCAGGTAAGCTAAAACATATAATGTACTTCTACTGCTGCTTTTGCTACTACTACTGCCACAACCACTAAGTACTACTTTAAAACTACTACTACTACTACTACTACTACTACTACTACTACTACTACTACTACTACTACTACTACTACTACTACTACTACTACTACTACTACTACTACTACTACTACTACTACTACTACTACTATTACTATTACTACTACTACTACTACTACTACTACTACTACTACTACTACTACTACTACTACTACTACTACTACTACTACTACTACTACTACTACTACTACTACTACTACTACTACTACTACTACTACTACTACTACTACTACTACTACTACTACTGCTACTATTACTACTAATAGAGAGGGAGAGAGAGACCGATAGAAAGACAGAGACACAGACAGACATAGGGAGACACACAGAGAGACACAAAAAGACACAGAGAGACACATAAAGACACAGATAGACACAGTGGGACAGAGATAGAGAGACACAAAAAGACACAGAGAGACACAAAAAGACACATAAAGACACATACAGACACAGTGGGACAGAGATAGAGAGACACAAAAAGACACAGAGAGACACATAAAGACACACACATACACAGTGGGACAGAGATAGAGAGACACAAAAAGACACGGAGAGACACAAAAAGACACAGACAGACACAGTAGGACAGAGATAGAGAGACACAAAAAGACACAGAGAGACACATAAAGACACACACAGACACAGTGGGACAGAGATAGAGAGACACAAAAAGACACAGAGAGACACATAAAGACACACACAGACACAGTGGGACAGAGATAGAGAGACACAAAAAGACACAGAGAGACACATAAAGACAAGGAGAGAAAAAAAAAGACACAGAGAGACACATAAAGACACAGACAGACACAGTGGGACAGAGATAGAGACATACAAAAAGACACAGAGAGACACATGAAGACACACACAGACACAGTGGGACAGAGATAGAGAGATACAAAAAGACACAGATAGACACAGTGGGACAGATATAGAGAGATACAAAAAGACACAGATAGACACAGTGGGACAGAGATAGAGAGACACATAAAGACACAGACAGACACAGTGGGACAGAGATAGAGAGATACAAAAAGACACAAAGAGACACATAAAGACACACACACAGACACAGTGGGACAGAGATAGAGAGACACAAAAAGACACAGATAGACACATAAAGTCACAGACAGACACAGTGGGACAGAGATAGAGAGACACAAAAAGACACAGAGAGACACAAAAAGACACAGAGACACAAAAACACACAGAGAGACACATAAAGACACAGATAGACACAGTGGGACAGAGTTAGAGAGACATAAAAAGACACAGAGAGACACAAAAAGACACAGAGACACAAAAACACACAGAGAGACACAGATAGACACAGTGGGACAGAGTTAGAGAGACATAAAAAGACACAGAGAGACACAAAAAGACACAGAGAGACACATAAAGACACAGACAGACACAGTGGGACAGAGTTAGAGAGACATAAAAAGACACAGAGAGACACAAAAAGACACAGAGAGACACATAAAGACACAGACAGACACAGTGGGACAGAGATAGAGAGACACAAAAAGACACAGAGAGACACAAAAAGACACAGAGACACAAAAACACACAGAGAGACACATAAAGACACAGATAGACACAGTGGGACAGAGTTAGAGAGACATAAAAAGACACAGAGAGACACAAAAAGACACAGAGAGACACATAAAGACACAGACAGACACAGTGGGACAGAGTTAGAGAGACATAAAAAGACACAGAGAGACATAAAAAGACACAGAGAGACACATAAAGACACAGAGAAACACATAAAGACACAGACAGACACAGTGGGACAGAGATAGAGGGACACAAAAAGACACAGAGAGACACAAAAAGACACAGAGAGATACATAAAGACACAGACAGACACAGTGGGACAGAGATAGAGAGACACAAAAAGACACAGAGAGACACAAAAAGACACAGAGAGATACATAAAGACACAGAGAGATACATAAAGACACAGAGAGATACATAAAGACACAGGGAGACACAGACAGACACAGACAGACACAGTGGGACAGAGATAGAGAGACACAAAAAGATACAGAGAGACACAAAAAGACACAGAGAGACACATAAAGACACAGAGAGACACATAAAGACACAGACAGACACAGTGGGACAGAGATAGAGAGATACAAAAAGATACAGAGAGACACAAAAAGACACAGAGAGACACAAAAAGACACAGAGAGACATAAAAAGACACAGAGAGACACATAAAGACACAGAGAGACACATAAAGACACGGAGAGACACATAAAGACACAGAGAGACACAAAAAGACACAGAGAGATACATAAAGACACAGAGAGATACATAAAGACACAGAGAGATACATAAAGACACAGGGAGACACAGACAGACACAGACAGACACAGTGGGACAGAGATAGAGAGACACAAAAAGATACAGAGAGACACAAAAAGACACAGAGAGACACAAAAAGACACAGAGAGACATAAAAAGACACAGAGAGACACATAAAGACACAGAGAGACACATAAAGACACGGAGAGACACATAAAGACACAGAGAGACACATAAATACACAGACAGACACATAAATACACAGAGAGACACGTAAAGACACAGAGAGACACATAAAGACACAGACAGACACAAAAAGACACAGGGAGACACATAAAGGCACAGACAGACACAGTGGGAAAGACATAGAGAGACACAAAAAGACACATAGAGAAACAAAAACACACAGAGAGACACATAAAGACACAGACAGACACAGTGGGACAGAGATAGAGAGACACAAAAAGACACAGAGAGACACATAAAGACACACCCAGACACAGTGGGACAGAAATAGAGAGACACAAAAAGACACAGATAGACACAGTGGGACAGAGATAGAGAGACACAAAAAGATACAGAGAGACACAAAAAGACGCAGAGAGACACATAAAGACACAGAGAGAAACATAAAGACACAGAGAGACACATAAAGGCACAGAGAGACACATAAAGACACAGAGAGACACAAAAAGACACAGAGAGACACAAAAAGACGCAGAGAGACACATAAAGACACAGAGAGACACATAAAGGCACAGAGAGACCCATGGGACAGAGATAGAGAGATACATAAAGATACAGAGAGACACAAAAAGACACAGAGAGACACATAAAGACACACACAGACACAGTGGGACAGAGATAGAGAGACACAAAAAGACACAGATAGACACATAAAGACACAGAGAGAAACATAAAGACACAGAGAGACACATAAAGATACAGAGAGACACAAAAAGACACAGAGAGACACATAAAGACACAGAGAGACACATAAAGACGCAGAGAGACACATAAAGACACAGACAGACACAGTGGGACAGAGATAGAGAGACACAAAAAGACACAGAGAGACACATAAAGACACAGAGAGACACACAAAAAGACACAGAGAGACACAAAAAGACACAGAGAGATACATAAACACACAGACAGACACATAAAGACACAGACAGACACAGTGGGACAGAGATAGAAAGACACAAAAAGACACAGAGAGACACATAAAGACACAGACAGACACAGTGGGACAGAGATAGAGAGACACAAAAAGACACAGAGAGACAAAAAGACACAGATAGACACATAAAGTCACAGACAGACACAGTGGGACAGAGATAGAGAGACACAAAAAGACACAGAGAGACACAAAAAGACACAGAGACACAAAAACACACAGAGAGACACATAAAGACACAGATAGACACAGTGGGACAGAGTTAGAGAGACATAAAAAGACACAGAGAGACACAAAAAGACACAGAGAGACACATAAAGACACAGACAGACACAGTGGGACAGAGTTAGAGAGACATAAAAAGACACAGAGAGACACAAAAAGACACAGAGAGACACATAAAGACACAGACAGACACAGTGGGACAGAGAAAGAGAGACACAAAAAGACACAGAGAGACACAAAAAGACACAGAGACACAAAAACACACAGAGCGACACATAAAGACACAGATAGACACAGTGGGACAGAGTTAGAGAGACATAAAAAGACACAGAGAGACACAAAAAGACACAGAGAGACACATAAAGACACAGACAGACACAGTGGGACAGAGTTAGAGAGACATAAAAAGACACAGAGAGACATAAAAAGACACAGAGAGACACATAAAGACACAGAGAAACACATAAAGACACAGACAGACACAGTGGGACAGAGATAGAGAGACACAAAAAGACACAGAGAGACACATAAAGACACAGAGAGACACATAAAGACACAGAGAGACACATAAAGACACGGAGAGACACATAAAGACACAGACAGACACATAAATACACAGAGAGACACGTAAAGACACAGAGAGACACATAAAGACACAGACAGACACAAAAAGACACAGGGAGACACATAAAGGCACAGACAGACACAGTGGGACAGACATAGAGAGACACAAAGGACACATAGAGAAACAAAAACACACAGAGAGACACAAAAAGACACAGATAGACACAGTGGGACAGAGATAGAGAGACACAAAAAGATACAGAGAGACACAAAAAGACACAGAGAGACACATAAAGACACAGAGAGAAACATAAAGACACAGAGAGACACATAAAGACACGGAGAGACACATAAAGACACAGACAGACACATAAAGACACAGAGAGACACATAAAGACGCAGAGAGACACATAAAGACACACACAGACACAGTGGGACAGACATAGAGAGACACAAAAAGACACATAGAGAAACAAAAACACACAGAGAGACACATAAAGACACAGACAGACACAGTGGGACAGAGATAGAGAGACACAAAAAGACACAGAGAGACACATAAAGACACACCCAGACACAGTGGGACAGAAATAGAGAGACACAAAAAGACACAGATAGACACAGTGGGACAGAGATAGAGAGACACAAAAAGATACAGAGAGACACAAAAAGACACAGAGAGACACATAAAGACACAGAGAGAAACATAAAGACACAGAGAGACACATAAAGGCACAGAGAGACACATAAAGACACAGAGAGACACAAAAAGACACAGAGAGACACAAAAAGACGCAGAGAGACACATAAAGACACAGAGAGACACATAAAGACACAGAGAGACACATAAAGGCACAGAGACACATGGGACATAGATAGAGAGACACATAAAGATACAGAGAGACACAAAAAGACACAGAGAGACACATAAAGACACACACAGACACAGTGGGACAGAGATAGAGAGACACAAAAAGACACAGATAGACACATAAAGACACAGATAGACACATAAAGACACATGGGACAGAGATAGAGAGACACAAAAAGATACAGAGAGACACAAAAAGACACAGAGACACATAAAGACACAGAGAGACACATAAAGACACAGAGAGACACATAAAGACACAGAGAGACACATAAAGACACAGAGAGACACAAAGAGACACAAAAAGACACAGAGAGACACATAAAGGTACAGACACACACAGTGGGACAGACATAGAGACACACAAAAAGACACAGAGAGACACAAAAAGACACAGAGAGATACATAAAGACACAGACAGACACATAAAGACACAGACAGACACAGTGGGACAGAGATAGAGAGACACAAAAAGACACATTGAGAAACAAAAACACACAGAGAGACACAGACAGACACAGACAGACACAGTGGAACAGAGATAGAGAGACACAAAAAGACACAGAGAGACAAAAAGACACAGAGAGACACATAAAGACACAGATAGACACAGTGGGACAGAGATAGAGAGACACAAAAAGTTACAGAGAGACACAAAAAGACACAGAGAGACACATAAAGACACAGACAGACACAGTGGGACAGAGATAGAGAGACACAAAAAGACACAGAGAGACACATAAAGACACACACAGACACAGTGGGACAGAGATAGAGAGACACAAAAAGACACAGATAGACACATAAAGACACAGAGAGACACATAAAGACACATAGAGACACATAAAGACGCAGAGAGACACAAAAAGACACAGAGAGACACATAAAGATACCGAGAGACACAAAAAGACACAGGGAGACACATAAAGGCACAGACAGACACAGTGGGACAGACATAGAGAGACATAAAAAGACACAAAGAGACACAAAAAGACACAGAGAGACACATAAAGACACAGACAGACACAGTGGGACAGAGATAGAGAGACACAAAAAGACACAGAGAGACACAAAAAGACACAGAGAGAAACAAAAAGACACAGAGAGACACATAAAGACACAGACAGACACAGTGGGACAGAGATAGAGAGACACAAAAAGACACAGAGAGACACATAAAGACACACACAGACACAGTGGGACAGAGATATAGAGACACAAAAAGACACAGATAGACACATAAAGACACAGATCAACACAGTGGGACAGAGATAGAGAGACACAAAAAGATACAGAGAGACACAAAAAGACACAGAGAGACACATAAAGACACAGAGAGACACATAAAGACACAGAGAGACACAAAGAGACACAAAAAGACACAGAGAGACACATAAAGGTACAGACAGACACAGTGGGACAGACATAGAGAGACACAAAAAGACACAGAGAGACACAAAAAGACACAGAGAGATACAAAAAGACACAGACAGACACATAAAGACACACACAGACACAGTGGGACAGAGATAGAGAGACACAAAAAGACACAGAGAGAAACAAAAACACACAGAGAGACACATAAAGACACAGATCGACACATAAAGACACAAAGAGACACAAAAAGACACAGAGAGACACAAAAAGACACAGAGAGATACATAAACACACAGACAGACACATAAAGACACAGACAGACACATAAAGACACAGAGAGATACATAAAGACACAGATCGACACATAAAGACACAAAGAGACACAAAAAGACACAGAGAGACACATAAAGACACAGAGAGATACATAAACACACAGACAGACACATAAAGACACAGACAGACACAGTGGGACAGAGATAGAGAGACACAAAAAGACACAGAGAGGAACAAAAACACACAAAGAGACACATAAAGACACAGATCGACACATAAAGACACAAAGAGACACAAAAAGACACAGAGAGACACAAAAAGACACAGAGAGATACATAAACACACAGACAGACACATAAAGACACAGACAGACACAGTGGGACAGAGATAGAGAGACACAAAAAGATACAGAGAGACACAAAAAGACACATAAAGACACATACAGACACAGTGGGACAGAGATAGAGAGATACATAAAGATACAGAGAGACACAAAAAGACACAGAGAGACACATAAAGACACACACAGACACAGTGGGACAGAGATAGAGAGACACAAAAAGACACAGATAGACACATAAAGACACAGAGAGAAACATAAAGACACAGAGAGACACATAAAGATACAGAGAGACACAAAAAGACACAGAGAGACACATAAAGACACAGAGAGACACATAAAGACGCAGAGAGACACATAAAGACACAGACAGACACAGTGGGACAGAGATAGAGAGACACAAAAAGACACAGAGAGACACATAAAGACACAGAGAGACACACAAAAAGACACAGAGAGACACAAAAAGACACAGAGAGATACATAAACACACAGACAGACACATAAAGACACAGACAGACACAGTGGGACAGAGATAGAGAGACACAAAAAGACACAGAGAGACACATAAAGACACAGACAGACACAGTGGGACAGAGATAGAGAGACACAAAAAGACACAGAGAGACAAAAAGACACAGATAGACACATAAAGTCACAGACAGACACAGTGGGACAGAGATAGAGAGACACAAAAAGACACAGAGAGACACAAAAAGACACAGAGACACAAAAACACACAGAGAGACACATAAAGACACAGATAGACACAGTGGGACAGAGTTAGAGAGACATAAAAAGACACAGAGAGACACAAAAAGACACAGAGAGACACATAAAGACACAGACAGACACAGTGGGACAGAGTTAGAGAGACATAAAAAGACACAGAGAGACACAAAAAGACACAGAGAGACACATAAAGACACAGACAGACACAGTGGGACAGAGAAAGAGAGACACAAAAAGACACAGAGAGACACAAAAAGACACAGAGACACAAAAACACACAGAGCGACACATAAAGACACAGATAGACACAGTGGGACAGAGTTAGAGAGACATAAAAAGACACAGAGAGACACAAAAAGACACAGAGAGACACATAAAGACACAGACAGACACAGTGGGACAGAGTTAGAGAGACATAAAAAGACACAGAGAGACATAAAAAGACACAGAGAGACACATAAAGACACAGAGAAACACATAAAGACACAGACAGACACAGTGGGACAGAGATAGAGAGACACAAAAAGACACAGAGAGACACATAAAGACACAGAGAGACACATAAAGACACAGAGAGACACATAAAGACACGGAGAGACACATAAAGACACAGACAGACACATAAATACACAGAGAGACACGTAAAGACACAGAGAGACACATAAAGACACAGACAGACACAAAAAGACACAGGGAGACACATAAAGGCACAGACAGACACAGTGGGACAGACATAGAGAGACACAAAGGACACATAGAGAAACAAAAACACACAGAGAGACACAAAAAGACACAGATAGACACAGTGGGACAGAGATAGAGAGACACAAAAAGATACAGAGAGACACAAAAAGACACAGAGAGACACATAAAGACACAGAGAGAAACATAAAGACACAGAGAGACACATAAAGACACGGAGAGACACATAAAGACACAGACAGACACATAAAGACACAGAGAGACACATAAAGACGCAGAGAGACACATAAAGACACACACAGACACAGTGGGACAGACATAGAGAGACACAAAAAGACACATAGAGAAACAAAAACACACAGAGAGACACATAAAGACACAGACAGACACAGTGGGACAGAGATAGAGAGACACAAAAAGACACAGAGAGACACATAAAGACACACCCAGACACAGTGGGACAGAAATAGAGAGACACAAAAAGACACAGATAGACACAGTGGGACAGAGATAGAGAGACACAAAAAGATACAGAGAGACACAAAAAGACACAGAGAGACACATAAAGACACAGAGAGAAACATAAAGACACAGAGAGACACATAAAGGCACAGAGAGACACATAAAGACACAGAGAGACACAAAAAGACACAGAGAGACACAAAAAGACGCAGAGAGACACATAAAGACACAGAGAGACACATAAAGACACAGAGAGACACATAAAGGCACAGAGACACATGGGACATAGATAGAGAGACACATAAAGATACAGAGAGACACAAAAAGACACAGAGAGACACATAAAGACACACACAGACACAGTGGGACAGAGATAGAGAGACACAAAAAGACACAGATAGACACATAAAGACACAGATAGACACATAAAGACACATGGGACAGAGATAGAGAGACACAAAAAGATACAGAGAGACACAAAAAGACACAGAGACACATAAAGACACAGAGAGACACATAAAGACACAGAGAGACACATAAAGACACAGAGAGACACATAAAGACACAGAGAGACACAAAGAGACACAAAAAGACACAGAGAGACACATAAAGGTACAGACACACACAGTGGGACAGACATAGAGACACACAAAAAGACACAGAGAGACACAAAAAGACACAGAGAGATACATAAAGACACAGACAGACACATAAAGACACAGACAGACACAGTGGGACAGAGATAGAGAGACACAAAAAGACACATTGAGAAACAAAAACACACAGAGAGACACAGACAGACACAGACAGACACAGTGGAACAGAGATAGAGAGACACAAAAAGACACAGAGAGACAAAAAGACACAGAGAGACACATAAAGACACAGATAGACACAGTGGGACAGAGATAGAGAGACACAAAAAGTTACAGAGAGACACAAAAAGACACAGAGAGACACATAAAGACACAGACAGACACAGTGGGACAGAGATAGAGAGACACAAAAAGACACAGAGAGACACATAAAGACACACACAGACACAGTGGGACAGAGATAGAGAGACACAAAAAGACACAGATAGACACATAAAGACACAGAGAGACACATAAAGACACATAGAGACACATAAAGACGCAGAGAGACACAAAAAGACACAGAGAGACACATAAAGATACCGAGAGACACAAAAAGACACAGGGAGACACATAAAGGCACAGACAGACACAGTGGGACAGACATAGAGAGACATAAAAAGACACAAAGAGACACAAAAAGACACAGAGAGACACATAAAGACACAGACAGACACAGTGGGACAGAGATAGAGAGACACAAAAAGACACAGAGAGACACAAAAAGACACAGAGAGAAACAAAAAGACACAGAGAGACACATAAAGACACAGACAGACACAGTGGGACAGAGATAGAGAGACACAAAAAGACACAGAGAGACACATAAAGACACACACAGACACAGTGGGACAGAGATATAGAGACACAAAAAGACACAGATAGACACATAAAGACACAGATCAACACAGTGGGACAGAGATAGAGAGACACAAAAAGATACAGAGAGACACAAAAAGACACAGAGAGACACATAAAGACACAGAGAGACACATAAAGACACAGAGAGACACAAAGAGACACAAAAAGACACAGAGAGACACATAAAGGTACAGACAGACACAGTGGGACAGACATAGAGAGACACAAAAAGACACAGAGAGACACAAAAAGACACAGAGAGATACAAAAAGACACAGACAGACACATAAAGACACACACAGACACAGTGGGACAGAGATAGAGAGACACAAAAAGACACAGAGAGAAACAAAAACACACAGAGAGACACATAAAGACACAGATCGACACATAAAGACACAAAGAGACACAAAAAGACACAGAGAGACACAAAAAGACACAGAGAGATACATAAACACACAGACAGACACATAAAGACACAGACAGACACATAAAGACACAGAGAGATACATAAAGACACAGATCGACACATAAAGACACAAAGAGACACAAAAAGACACAGAGAGACACATAAAGACACAGAGAGATACATAAACACACAGACAGACACATAAAGACACAGACAGACACAGTGGGACAGAGATAGAGAGACACAAAAAGACACAGAGAGGAACAAAAACACACAAAGAGACACATAAAGACACAGATCGACACATAAAGACACAAAGAGACACAAAAAGACACAGAGAGACACAAAAAGACACAGAGAGATACATAAACACACAGACAGACACATAAAGACACAGACAGACACAGTGGGACAGAGATAGAGAGACAGAAAAAGATACAGAGAGACACAAAAAGACACATAAAGACACATACAGACACAGTGGGACAGAGATAGAGAGATACATAAAGATACAGAGAGACACAAAAAGACACAGAGAGACACATAAAGACACACACAGACACAGTGGGACAGAGATAGAGAGACACAAAAAGACACAGATAGACACATAAAGACACAGAGAGAAACATAAAGACACAGAGAGACACATAAAGATACAGAGAGACACAAAAAGACACAGAGAGACACATAAAGACACAGAGAGACACATAAAGACGCAGAGAGACACATAAAGACACAGACAGACACAGTGGGACAGAGATAGAGAGACACAAAAAGACACAGAGAGACACATAAAGACACAGAGAGACACACAAAAAGACACAGAGAGACACAAAAAGACACAGAGAGATACATAAACACACAGACAGACACATAAAGACACAGACAGACACAGTGGGACAGAGATAGAGAGACACAAAAAGACACAGAGAGACACATAAAGACACAGACAGACACAGTGGGACAGAGATAGAGAGACACAAAAAGACACAGAGAGACAAAAAGACACAGATAGACACATAAAGTCACAGACAGACACAGTGGGGCAGAGATAGAGAGACACAAAAAGACACAGAGAGACACAAAAAGACACAGAGACACAAAAACACACAGAGAGACACATAAAGACACAGATAGACACAGTGGGACAGAGTTAGAGAGACATAAAAAGACACAGAGAGACACAAAAAGACACAGAGAGACACATAAAGACACAGACAGACACAGTGGGACAGAGTTAGAGAGACATAAAAAGACACAGAGAGACACAAAAAGACACAGAGAGACACATAAAGACACAGACAGACACAGTGGGACAGAGATAGAGAGACACAAAAAGACACAGAGAGACACAAAAAGACACAGAGACACAAAAACACACAGAGCGACACATAAAGACACAGATAGACACAGTGGGACAGAGTTAGAGAGACATAAAAAGACACAGAGAGACACAAAAAGACACAGAGAGACACATAAAGACACAGACAGACACAGTGGGACAGAGTAAGAGAGACATAAAAAGACACAGAGAGACATAAAAAGACACAGAGAGACACAAAAACACACAGAGCGACACATAAAGACACAGATAGACACAGTGGGACAGAGTTAGAGAGACATAAAAAGACACAGAGAGACACAAAAAGACACAGAGAGACACATAAAGACACAGACAGACACAGTGGGACAGAGTAAGAGAGACATAAAAAGACACAGAGAGACATAAAAAGACACAGAGAGACACATAAAGACACAGAGAGACACATAAAGACACAGAGAGACACATAAAGACACGGAAGACACATAAAGACACAGACAGACACATAAATACACAGAGAGACACGTAAAGACACAGAGAGACACATAAAGACACAGACAGACACAAAAAGACACAGGGAGACACATAAAGGCACAGACAGACACAGTGGGACAGAGATAGAGAGACACAAAAAGACACAGAGAGACACATAAAGACACACCCAGACACAGTGGGACAGAAATAGAGAGACACAAAGGACACATAGAGAAACAAAAACACACAGAGAGACACATAAAGACACAGACAGACACAGTGGGACAGAGATAGAGAGACACAAAAAGACACAGAGAGACACATAAAGACACACCCAGACACAGTGGGACAGAAATAGAGAGACACAAAAAGACACAGATAGACACAGTGGGACAGAGATAGAGAGACACAAAAAGATACAGAGAGACACAAAAAGACACAGAGAGACACATAAAGACACAGAGAGAAACATAAAGACACAGAGAGACACATAAAGACACGGAGAGACACATAAAGACACAGACAGACACATAAAGACACAGAGAGACACATAAAGACGCAGAGAGACACATAAAGACACAGACAGACACAGTGGGACAGACATAGAGAGACACAAAAAGACACATAGAGAAACAAAAACACACAGAGAGACACATAAAGACACAGACAGACACAGTGGGACAGAGATAGAGAGACACAAAAAGACACAGAGAGACACATAAAGACACACCCAGACACAGTGGGACAGAAATAGAGAGACACAAAAAGACACAGATAGACACAGTGGGACAGAGATAGAGAGACACAAAAAGATACAGAGAGACACAAAAAGACACAGAGAGACACATAAAGACACAGAGAGAAACATAAAGACACAGAGAGACACATAAAGGCACAGAGAGACACATAAAGACACAGAGAGACACAAAAAGACACAGAGAGACACAAAAAGACGCAGAGAGACACATAAAGACACAGAGAGACACATAAAGGCACAGAGAGACACATGGGACAGAGATAGAGAGACACATAAAGATACAGAGAGACACAAAAAGACACAGATAGACACATAAAGACACAGAGAGAAACATAAAGACACAGAGAGACACATAAAGATACAGAGAGACACAAAAAGACACAGAGAGACACAAAAAGACACAGAGAGACACATAAAGACACAGAGAGACACATAAAGACACAGAGAGACACAAAAAGATACAGAGAGACACAAAAAGACGCAGAGAGACACATAAAGACACAGAGAGACACATAAAGGCACAGAGACACATGGGACAGAGATAGAGAGACACATAAAGATACAGAGAGACACAAAAAGACACAGAGAGACACATAAAGACACACACAGACACAGTGGGACAGAGATAGAGAGACACAAAAAGACACAGATAGACACATAAAGACACAGATAGACACATAAAGACACAGATAGACACATGGGACAGAGATAGAGAGACACAAAAAGATACAGAGAGACACAAAAAGACACAGAGACACATAAAGACACAGAGAGACACATAAAGACACAGAGAGACACATAAAGACACAGAGAGACACATAAAGACACAGAGAGACACAAAGAGACACAAAAAGACACAGAGAGACACATAAAGGTACAGACACACACAGTGGGACAGACATAGAGACACACAAAAAGACACAGAGAGACACAAAAAGACACAGAGAGATACATAAAGACACAGACAGACACATAAAGACACAGACAGACACAGTGGGACAGAGATAGAGAGACACAAAAAGACACATTGAGAAACAAAAACACACAGAGAGACACATAAAGACACAGACAGACACAGTGGGACAGAGATAGAGAGACATAAAAAGACACAGAGAGACAAAAAGACACAGAGAGACACATAAAGACACAGATAGACACAGTGGGACAGAGATAGAGAGACACAAAAAGTTACAGAGAGACACAAAAAGACACAGAGAGACACATAAAGACACAGAGAGAAACATAAAGACACAGAGAGACACAAAAAGACACAGAGAGACACAAAAAGACACATAAAGACACAGAGAGACACGAAAAGACACAGAGAGACACATAAAGACACAGAGAGACACATAAAGACACATAGAGACACATAAAGACGCAGAGAGACACAAAAAGACACAGAGAGACACATAAAGATACAGAGAGACACAAAAAGACACAGGGAGACACATAAAGGCACAGACAGACACAGTGGGACAGACATAGAGAGACATAAAAAGACACAAAGAGACACAAAAAGACACAGAGAGACACATAAAGACACAGACAGACACAGTGGGACAGAGATAGAGAGACACAAAAAGACACAGAGAGACACATAAAGACACACACAGACACAGTGGGACAGAGATAGAGAGACACAAAAAGACACAGATAGACACATAAAGACACAGAGAGACACATAAAGACACATAGAGACACATAAAGACGCAGAGAGACACAAAAAGACACAGAGAGACACATAAAGATACCGAGAGACACAAAAAGACACAGGGAGACACATAAAGGCACAGACAGACACAGTGGGACAGACATAGAGAGACATAAAAAGACACAAAGAGACACAAAAAGACACAGAGAGACACATAAAGACACAGACAGACACAGTGGGACAGAGATAGAGAGACACAAAAAGACACAGAGAGACACAAAAAGACACAGAGAGAAACAAAAAGACACAGAGAGACACATAAAGACACAGACAGACACAGTGGGACAGAGATAGAGAGACACAAAAAGACACAGAGAGACACATAAAGACACACACAGACACAGTGGGACAGAGATATAGAGACACAAAAAGACACAGATAGACACATAAAGACACAGATCAACACAGTGGGACAGAGATAGAGAGACACAAAAAGATACAGAGAGACACAAAAAGACACAGAGAGACACATAAAGACACAGAGAGACACATAAAGACACAGAGAGACACAAAGAGACACAAAAAGACACAGAGAGACACATATAGGTACAGACAGACACAGTGGGACAGACATAGAGAGACACAAAAAGACACAGAGAGACACAAAAAGACACAGAGAGATACAAAAAGACACAGACAGACACATAAAGACACACACAGACACAGTGGGACAGAGATAGAGAGACACAAAAAGACACAGAGAGAAACAAAAACACACAGAGAGACACATAAAGACACAGATCGACACATAAAGACACAAAGAGACACAAAAAGACACAGAGAGACACATAAAGACACAGAGAGATACATAAACACACAGACAGACACATAAAGACACAGACAGACACATAAAGACACAGAGAGATACATAAAGACACAGATCGACACATAAAGACACAAAGAGACACAAAAAGACACAGAGAGACACATAAAGACACAGAGAGATACATAAACACACAAAAAAACACATAAAGACACAGACAGACACAGTGGGACAGAGAAAGAGAGACACAAAAAGACACAGAGAGGAACAAAAATACACAGAGAGACACATAAAGACACAGATCGACACATAAAGACACAAAGAGACACAAAAAGACACAGAGAGACACAAAAAGACACAGAGAGATACATAAACACACAGACAGACACATAAAGACACAGACAGACACAGTGGGACAGAGATAGAGAGACACAAAAAGATACAGAGAGACACAAAAAGACACATAAAGACACATACAGACACAGTGGGACAGAGATAGAGAGACACAAAAAGATACAGAGAGACACATAAAGACACAGACAGACACAGTGGGACAGAGATAGAGAGACACAAAAAGACACAGAGAGAAACAAAAACACAGAGAGAGACACATAAAGACACAGATCGACACAGAAAGACACAGATAGACACAGTGGGACAGAGATAGAGAGACACAAAAAGATACAGAGAGACACATAAAGACACAGACAGACACAGTGGGACAGAGATAGAGAGACACAAAAAGACACAGAGAGACACATAAAGACACACACAGACACAGTGGGACAGAGATAGAGAGACACAAAAAGACACAGATAGACACATAAAGACACAGATAGACACATAAAGACACAGATAGACACAGTGGGACAGAGATAGAGAGACACAAAAAGATACAGAGAGACACAAAAAGACACAGAGAGACACATAAAGACACAGAGAGAAACATAAAGACACAGAGAGACACATAAAGACACGGAGAGACACATAAAGACACATACAGACACATAAAGACACAGAGAGACACATAAAGACACAGAGAGACACATAAAGACACAGACAGACACAGTGGGACAGACATAGAGAGACACAAAAAGACACATAGAGAAACAAAAACACACAGAGAGACACATAAAGACACAGACAGACACAGTGGGACAGAGATAGAGAGACACAAAAAGACACAGAGAGACACATAAAGACACACCCAGACACAGTGGGACAGAAATAGAGAGACACAAAAAGACACAGATAGACACAGTGGGACAGAGATAGAGAGACACAAAAAGATACAGAGAGACACAAAAAGACACAGAGAGACACATAAAGACACAGAGAGAAACATAAAGACACAGAGAGACACATAAAGGCACAGAGAGACACATAAAGACACAGAGAGACACAAAAAGACACAGAGAGACACAAAAAGACGCAGAGAGACACATAAAGACACAGAGAGACACATAAAGGCACAGAGAGACACATGGGACAGAGATAGAGAGACACATAAAGATACAGAGAGACACAAAAAGACACAGAGAGACACATAAAGACACACACAGACACAGTGGGACAGAGATAGAGAGACACAAAAAGACACAGATAGACACAAAAAGACACAGAGAGAAACATAAAGACACAGAGAGACACATAAAGATACAGAGAGACACAAAAAGACACAGAGAGACACAAAAAGACACAGAGAGACACATAAAGACACAGAGAGACACATAAAGACACAGAGAGACACAAAAAGATACAGAGAGACACAAAAAGATGCAGAGAGACACATAAAGACACAGAGAGACACATAAAGGCACAGAGACACATGGGACAGAGATAGAGAGACACATAAAGATACAGAGAGACACAAAAAGACACAGAGAGACACATAAAGACACACACAGACACAGTGGGACAGAGATAGAGAGACACAAAAAGACACAGATAGACACATAAAGACACAGATAGACACATAAAGACACAGATAGACACATGGGACAGAGAGAGACACATAAAGACACAGAGAGACACATAAAGACACAGAGAGACACAAAAAGACACAGAGAGACACATAAAGGTACAGACACACACAGTGGGACAGACATAGAGACACACAAAAAGACACAGAGAGACACAAAAAGACACAGAGAGATACATAAAGACACAGACAGACACATAAAGACACAGACAGACACAGTGGGACAGAGATAGAGAGACACAAAAAGACACATTGAGAAACAAAAACACACAGAGAGACACATAAAGACACAGACAGACACAATGGGACAGAGATAGAGAGACACAAAAAGACACAGAGAGACAAAAAGACACAGAGAGACACATAAAGACACAGATAGACACAGTGGGACAGAGATAGAGAGACACAAAAAGTTACAGAGAGACACAAAAAGACACAGAGAGACACATAAAGACACAGAGAGAAACATAAAGACACAGAGAGACACAAAAAGACACAGAGAGACACAAAAAGACACAAAAAGACACATAAAGACACAGAGAGACACAAAAAGACACAGAGAGACACATAAAGACAGAGAGACACATAAAGACACATAGAGACACATAAAGACGCAGAGAGACACAAAAAGACACAGAGAGACACATAAAGATACAGAGCGACACAAAAAGACACATGGAGACACATAAAGGCACATACAGACACAGTGGGACAGACATAGAGAGACATAAAAAGACACAAAGAGACACAAAAAGACACAGAGAGACACATAAAGACACAGACAGACACAGTGGGACAGAGATAGAGAGACACAAAAAGACACAGAGAGACACATAAAGACACACACAGACACAGTGGGACAGAGATAGAGAGACACAAAAAGACACAGATAGACACATAAAGACACAGAGAGACACATAAAGACACATAGAGACACATAAAGACGCAGAGAGACACAAAAAGACACAGAGAGACACATAAAGATACAGAGAGACACAAAAAGACACAGGGAGACACATAAAGGCACAGACAGACACAGTGGGACAGACATAGAGAGACATAAAAAGACACAAAGAGACACAAAAAGACACAGAGAGACACATAAAGACACAGACAGACACAGTGGGACAGAGATAGAGAGACACAAAAAGACACAGAGAGACACAAAAAGACACAGAGAGAAACAAAAAGACACAGAGAGACACATAAAGACACAGACAGACACAGTGGGACAGAGATAGAGAGACACAAAAAGACACAGAGAGACACATAAAGACACACACAGACACAGTGGGACAGAGATATAGAGACACAAAAAGACACAGATAGACACATAAAGACACAGATCAACACAGTGGGACAGAGATAGAGAGACACAAAAAGATACAGAGAGACACAAAAAGACACAGAGAGACACATAAAGACACAGAGAGACACATAAAGACACAGAGAGACACAAAGAGACACAAAAAGACACAGAGAGACACATAAAGGTACAGACAGACACAGTGGGACAGACATAGAGAGACACAAAAAGACACAGAGAGACACAAAAAGACACAGAGAGATACAAAAAGACACAGACAGACATATAAAGACACACACAGACACAGTGGGACAGAGATAGAGAGACACAAAAAGACACAGAGAGAAACAAAAACACACAGAGAGACACATAAAGACACAGATCGACACATAAAGACACAAAGAGACACAAAAAGACACAGAGAGACACAAAAAGACACAGAGAGATACATAAACACACAGACAGACACATAAAGACACAGACAGACACAGTGGGACAGAGATAGAGAGACACAAAAAGATACAGAGAGACACATAAAGGCACAGAGAGACACATAAAGACACAGATCGACACATAAAGACACAAAGAGACACAAAAAGACACAGAGAGACACAAAAAGACACAGAGAGACACAAAAAGACACAGAGAGATACATAAACACACAGACAGACACATAAAGACACAGACAGACACATAAAGGCACAGAGAGACACATAAAGACACAGATCGACACATAAAGACACAAAGAGACACAAAAAGACACAGAGAGACACATAAAGACACAGAGAGATACATAAACACACAGACAGACACATAAAGACACAGACAGACACAGTGGGACAGAGATAGAGAGACACAAAAAGACACAGAGAGGAACAAAAACACACAGAGAGACACATAAAGACACAGATCGACACATAAAGACACAAAGAGACACAAAAAGACACAGAGAGACACATAAAGACACAAAGAGACACAAAAAGACACAGAGAGACACAAAAAGACACAGAGAGATACATAAACACACAGACAGACACATAAAGACACAGACAGACACAGTGGGACAGAGATAGAGAGACACAAAAAGATACAGAGAGACACAAAAAGACACATAAAGACACATACAGACACAGTGGGACAGAGATAGAGAGACACAAAAAGATACAGAGAGACACATAAAGACACAGACAGACACAGTGGGACAGAGATAGAGAGACACAAAAAGACACAGAGAGAAACAAAAACACAGAGAGAGACACATAAAGACACAGATCGACACATAAAGACACAGATAGACACAGTGGGACAGAGATAGAGAGACACAAAAAGATACAGAGAGACACATAAAGACACAGACAGACACAGTGGGACAGACATAGAGAGACACAAAGGACACATAGAGACACATAAAGACACACACAGACACAGTGGGACAGAGATAGAGAGACACAAAAAGACACAGATAGACACATAAAGACACAGATAGACACATAAAGACACAGATAGACACAGTGGGACAGAGATAGAGAGACACAAAAAGATACAGAGAGACACAAAAAGACACAGAGAGACACATAAAGACACAGAGAGACACATAAAGACACAGAGAGACACATAAAGACACAGAGAGACACAAAGAGACACAAAAAGACACAGACAGACACAGTGGGACAGAGTTAGAGAGACATAAAAGACACAGAGAGACACAAAAAGACACAGAGAGACACATAAAGACACAGACAGACACAGTGGGACAGAGATAGAGAGACACAAAAAGACACAGAGAGACACATAAAGACACACACAGACACAGTGGGACAGAGATAGAGAGACACAAAAAGACACAGATAGACACATAAAGTCACAGAGAGACACATAAAGACACAGATAGAAACATAAAGACACAGATAGACACAGTGGGACAGAGATAGAGAGATACAGACAGGCACAGCCTGGCGCAGCGAGACACAGAGAACTACAGGCAGACACAGTGAGACAGGCACATACAGACACAGACAGACGCAGACAGACACAGAGAGAAAGACAGACACAGAGAGACATAGACAGACAGAATGCAGATTGCTATAATCTGGTAAGTATATCTAATATATCTGACCTCCGATTTCCTGGTTTGCCGTTTCTCTGATCATGAAAGCATGTTCGTTTCGGCACATTTCTTGTGCTCTGGGAGATAATAGTTCCATTGGCACTGTTTCATACGTCATCTGATATACAGTCCCTTTGGGATCAAGGTGGGCAGTTTCTTCATTCTGTATTTAGAAAATAGATAGTGTTTGTTTTACTATCAAGTAATACACTCTAAAAGAAATTCACAAGTCACTGTGGTATAGAGGTCTAGACAGTCTTAAAAGGTGGTCAAAGTTACACTTTCTATTGTCTGTAATTTCGAAGGTTTCGATTTCCAAGGCTCAAACTGGTAACCTGAACCAAGCCTCTTTTTATTTTGACCGTCCCCTTGCACACATGAGCAGTACAAATCTCGGCGGAAGGATATTTTGTATTGAAATATTGTAACAAGATACAATGCATATAGAATTTGAGCAAAATCATTTACACTGTGTCGAATGTAAACTAGCTATCATTTCGTTACTATTTATTCAGTATATCTTTTTTCGCTCACCATTCAAATCTTTTTTCATTCCACTTTAGATATGGCATCGACCATCAGAAAACAATAATTGTGGTTGAGGTAAGATCAAGCATGTAGACAGGGAAGTCCCGTGCAGCCCAAGTTACATGCATTTTGCTTCTCATGTTAGCTGTTTTGTACAAACTATCCGGTATAATGTTGTTGTTTTTTCGCGTAGTTTCTACTCCATATATCGAACCATATATGGAATACTTTCAGTAATCAACCATTTTAGTCTACGGACTATAAATCCTACGATGACTCCTGATGGCATTCTTTGTTAATACTCGGCATCCATGATAGAATTGTTCCTTAGACTATTACAAACAAGATAGGGGTGGATGCCCAGCGTGATTTTTCGATTTAAGGTCACAGTGAGGTCAAAGGTCAATGAGTGCAAAAATCAAGAAGAAAATGGCTTGTAGATATAGTAGAATCATTTGCGTCCACACAAAATGAAAGCAATGTAAGCGAAATCAAATAAATTGAATCAGGAATGCACAGAGGCTCACACAGAGCATATATTGTCATTTTCAAACACTATTTTACCATATTTATGCTAAAAATGGCTTAGGCCAATAACAAAATAAAGCAGGATACTTAACGAAATTTTCATTGACCTTTAGTAAAAGGTTTAGTTCTATTCTTACACACAAATAATACAAGGCATTCTTGTAACTAAGGAGATCAATGCTAGAAATATTCTTAACTACTTCAAACAATATTAGGATGCATGCTTAGTGTCTGTTTCGAATTCCAGGTCAGAATGATATCACAGGTAAGTTACGCTAAAACGCACGAAACTGGCATATAGCTCTATAGGGAGATAAGAGCAAAATCATACACTTGATTATGCAAGCATCAAACTTGGCACATACATTTATAAGACCATGCTGTTTAATAAAAACCCATAAGCCACTCTAAAGGTCTAGATGGCCGCCACTTTTCAAGATGGCCGCCATTGACGCGTGAAATATGCCGCATTTACCATAAAAGCTAATATAATTGGTCATTTTTTGTACTTTTCAGAACAAAATGAATGTTTCCAACCATAAAAAACAGAATTTTAGCATGTCTTGTGCATAATTGATTACAAGATGGCCACCATTTTCCAAGATGGCAGCCATTGACGGGTGGAAAATACCGTTTTTACTATAAAACCTGATATTGTTGACCGCTTTTTTATAACAAAATATATGTTTTTCAACACAAGATAGCATAATTTAAAAATGTTCCATTAAAATACTATTTTCTATATTTTGAACACTACTTTTTTTGCGAAAAGAGAATTTATCAACATAGAGGCACATTGTTTCTGTCCAGACAATTGTAATGAAATTCATGCAGTCTTTCTACTTCAAAACGCAATCTTTTAAACTAAGAACCTTTTAATTTCTAGCAATGGTAATGGTGAAATATTTGTCAATAGGAAGTGTTATACTCAATATCAGTTCTATGTTTCCTTTCATTAGAAATAATGTGATGTTAGACCTTTGCTCGTTAGCATTGATGCATAAATTACCTAACCTTGGTCTCTTTAAATCGTAGCGTACAGAGCTCACCGCTATGATTTCTTGAAGCGACAGCATTTACATCTGCACAATCCAGGGCAGCATATGCTAAACCTACATATAAAGTATATTATCAATCGTTGCATGACTTCTTGTACCCACAACAATTGACGGAAGTGAATCAAAATCCAGACAATATGCAATAGGCTTCTTCATTGCTTTCATTCCTGTTTAGGAAAGCTCAGTACATCCATTTTGCGTATAGATATCTGACCGCAGGTGTATTCTGCTTGGTAAAAGGTAGAGTTTTCCAAAGCTGCGCCAGTAAGGGATCATGTATCATATAGCTTTGTTGGCAAACACAATAAAAAGTAAAGAACTAGGACCATTTGCCATAATAACCGTAATACTGAAATAACATCACGGCCAGTGAAAGCATGAAAGACTCTCTCTTCCCTAAAAAACCCAATGCATTAGGGACGTGAGCTCCCCAATACCAATATCATTTAGTCTTTGAAATATACTGGCTGTTGTTGTAAGGACGTCTGTGCTGCTGGCTTTGATTATCAAACATGTATTTGCTCATGGTTACAAGGCATAGCTCCCTCATGACTGGCTACCTATAACCCTTCCTTCACCTTTTACAATTACAATATTTTGCTGACACATCTAAACAATCTTGTTGTCATTGTCTCAACAAAATATATGCCATATATATGTGGAATGCTTTTGCCAGTCACTCTATACTAGTATTGGATGTCTTGACCATGCTTTGACCTTTTTCAGCATTCAGACTGGTGCATCTGTGTACATCGATAATCAAATCAGTTAGCCCGTAAATGTCCATGAAGGTTTAACTTAAGGAACAGCACATTCCAGGGCTAGCGCTGGCTCAAAAAAAGTTTGAGCCACTGCTTGAGCCACTTTGAAAAATCTTGAGCCACATTGGTGCGTTTTGAGCCAATTACTTTGGGGGGGGGGGGGGTATTACATCAATTAGTACTTTGTAGATGACACTTAGACACTATAAAACAGTGATCCAAAAAGAAATAATGCTTGAAATTAACATGATGATCTTTGGTTCTTTGTTTTTGGGCCATATTTTGTGGATCACTTTGCTAATGACAAAGGATCACAAAAGTAAATGACAAGCAGCTTCTTCATTTTCTACTATGTTTTCTCTACAAAGCAAAAAGTTTGTTCAGGTTGTGTAGTTTTTGATGTTTTTAGCTAAAAGCTGTTTTGATATTTTTTTTAAAAGAAAACCTTTTCATTACTGTAGTTTACATCTAGTGGTGAAGAAGTCCTGTTCATCAGCTTAAACCCTTTCCCAAACAATGCAATATTTGAGGTTGATCCAAGTTTAAAGCTGTTTCAGGCAAAAAAATGTTTTAAAAATGAATGTTTGATGGTAAAAATATGATTTTTTTTGTAATATTTTATCATAGAAAATTTTGAGGCAAAAGGACAAAATTCTGATTACAAGTATTCTATTCTTTTGCTTTAATGTTTAATCATTTTCTCGGTAGTCAAAACTTGGGAAAGGATTAATTCAGAAGTCAATACATTGCTTACAGAACTCTGTTAAAACCGTCATATTTAAGTCTGCTTTCCATTCTGTTTTTATTTCTTTAAAAAAAATTCTGCAAACTTAACTTATTTACCTAAAATTGATTTACAGATTATAAAAAATAAAGATCCCAAAATTATGTTCAACATTGTTAATCTAGATCTAGTCAACAACTTTATTTTGTACAAACTGTCATATTATCTACACGAAAATCAGATAGCCATAATTATTATCAATTAATAAAGTACCTTGCTTTACAAATGACAATCCAGTTAAAGTCTTTCATCTGTATAAAAAGGGTGAAATATAACTGTCGAGTGTAATAAACACTGATTGTTTTACTGGACCCGGTTAACAACTTTACATAATCGAGTGTGTACTGGGTAGATCTATGCAGGGGTTTAAAGGTCACGAGTATTGATTTTCTGTGTATCTTATCTTTAGACACTTGCATAATTTGTACTGTAATCGAGGACTGGCGAGAACTTGTTAAGGGGGTATGCTCCAGTTTTTCGGAACACTCGGTTATTACTGTAGTAAATTAGATGTTTCGTACCAATATGTTTCGCTACCATATTTTCAATAATATAACACATCATTACAATTTACCATTTTCGACGATAAAAGTGTATTTATTATTCGAAACTGATTTCCTCAGGGTGGAAATTGATTATTTAGAGCAAGACAGTCGTAAGTGTGTATGCAGTTACCACTGTTTTGCGTCAATTTATTCATGTGTAGCTGATAGAAATTGCTGTAATTCACTAATAAGTGCGCTGACCTATACATTTTCTTTTTGAATTATTACCAGGACATGTTGCTTAATACAGCGAGGGAGTTTCATCAAATTCTATTATGTAGAACTTGAAATATTTCCAAAAATATGCAATTTTTTACATAAAACACTCCAGCTTCATTGATCTAACCGACCACGTGAGCTTGCTTTTTTATACATTTACTCGTTTGTAATAGCACATATTTTGTGTTTTCTGTTCTTATTAAATGTGAGACGTTACTTTAAAACCGTTTTCGGGACTACACGTTGAATATACAGCATTTTATTAGCATTTTAGTGACCTTGGACAGGTGCAAGAAATTGTGCATTTTTTCGTTATAGGGGTATGTGATACGAATGCCTATAAAATTCAAACAAGATCGCTGACCATCCATTTTTATTTTATTTTTCGATTGGTAATAACATGTAATTTCAATATACAAAATATAAAAAAATTCTATTATTGGGAAAGAAATTAGGAAACTGGAGCATTCCCCCTTAATTTAGAATTTTGACAGGTAAACAATTAGAGCCACACTTCACACCCTTGGAGCCACCCTTTGAGCCACTTTCATTTTTCTTGAGCCACTTTTTCAAAATTGTCGCCAATGGCTCAAGTGGCGATTGCCAGCGCGAGCCCTGCATTCGGTTGCATGTTCCGAAAGCATTTGGAGGCTCGAAGCTAGCGGCTTTGTGTTTATCACAGCAGATCCATCAACTATAATAGCATAGACTTTTGGTTTTGGATCTGCAGCTACAATTTTGGTTCCTAGAACTGAGGCAAGCTGGAACTTAGTACTGCTGTGAAGTATTTATTTCCAACCAAGTACACATGGAAAAGATTTATTTTCATAATGAGATAATTTTATGAGGTGGCTTCCTCATAATTTGCAAGCTATAAACAAGTTCGAGAAAGACTTACAATTTTATTTTAACGTATACAACCCATCATTAGCTTCAAAGAGCCAGAGGCGAAATTTGAAAAGTGCCAGTAAATCCTAAACTGTGTTATATTTCCTTTCAAAATACAAACATTATGAACGGTTTAGAATTTTGAATTAATGCATCTATATAGTTGTTGAAATATTTGACAAAAATGTTATAAATTACCTCCCTTGCATATGAATATAGAGTAAAAAGATATTTGTAAATTATTTTCTTCTTGAAGCAAAATCTTGAAATCCGGCACGGTGAATCAACTTACTTGAAGTGTTTTTACAAGTGTATGTAATTTGATGCATGTTCCATGGCCAGAAAGTGGTGTTTTTAATGATGGGCCATATACCTTAAAATCCTAAAATACTTTTGACCACCGGGAGCTAATTCTGGTTTACATTATTCTAACGAAGCAAAGTAGTGACTTTTATCTTCAGGTAAAGGGTTGGCAAATCAGAATGTTCTTCTTAGAAATAAGAGTCCCCATATCATTCATGACATCTTGCACCTTTCCAAAATTGCTGAAGAGTTGCTGTTTACCTCAAAATATTTGTTCATGCTATCTAAAATTTCCATTTAAGGCTGGTAATAGTGAAATCGATTTGCTCAGATTAAAATACCTGAAAGACAGCTGAGTACTTTGAAAGATCTAATGATAAAAATGCCCCAAGATATTCCAGTTTGATTATCTTCCAATAGAAACTGTAAGAGGAGTTGCGCACCCAGGAAATTGATAACGGACAAAAGAACAAACAGATGGCGGAGTAGATAGACGGACGGACGATTAATTCCATGACATTATTTGACCATTAGGTTGTATTTAGATGAAGTTGTTGAGTCTTATCGTAAGGCGCCTGTGGTGTTTGGGCTAAATAGAAAGACCTATGTCATCATTTTTCATTGATTGCATTGTCGCAATATTTATAGATATCCTTAACTTTTTCCCAAACAACATCATCTTATGGGGCTCCCATTTGGAAGCTCCCGCAGCCGACAAAACGAATCTTTATGAATACTGGAATGTGTTTGTGTATCATATAGCCAGCATTTTCTATTTGCCACAATGTTTTCCCAGGCTCTTTCTACTAGGGACGTCAAAACCAGGTCTCGTTTGGGAAATGGTTAATGAACTTGTACAGATAACTTGATATCTGGACTGGTCTTGGTCTGGAAACATTAGAAACAAACAAGTATAATTCTACAGTTCCACTTAGGAGCTATAGGCGTACACGCCTATCAGCCTCTACAATAGCACTGCTTCAACGACTAGAAGTTAATTGAGTACCAATAGACTTCAGAGCGACCATTTCAATAGGAAGACTACAATAGATAACAACGAAATTGCATTCACCGTTCTGTTCTGACCAATGCCATTAAATAATTTTAGCAAAGATATGTTAATTAGGGCAACAATTCAACAATATAACAAACGTTTTGAACAAGATGAAACATCTGCGGCAATTCCTGCACAGGAAGATATTGCTATTTCAAGTACAGTTATCTAGCTTATACTTACAGCAGACGTTATGAAGTAGGATAAGCATAGCATATTATGAGTATTGGACTTACAAGATAGCATTTGGGACACTTACTGATCTTCTTAACCCATATATGCCTGAATTTTTTATTTTGGTAGAATTGATTTTTTCATAAAGAAAATACATGAACTATACAAAACTGAACATTTTTTAACATGTACAGTACTTTATTTGGCTAAAATCACACATTTTTCATGTGTCCTGAAAACAGGACTATAGGCGCTAAAGTAATCAAAATTTCGAAATAAATCCCTATGCACTAAATTATTACAGACAGATGTAAACCATTTTTCTGTTCCCCAAATGTTTCTGAAACATTTTAGCAATTCCCTGGGAAAAGGGGTCTTCGTGCATCTTTGATTCAATGTGATTTTACAAATACACTAAGCACCATTTTCATAGAGCATGTCTTATATTGTTACTCTGTTTCCGCTAAAGTTACATGAATTGTCGGTTTTCTTCGAAAACCTTGTTACAACAGCTTATCTTAAGCTGCAGTTAGAAGGCTTTTGAAGAAGAGTCCGATATTCTTTTTCGTTCCGTAATCAAAAACTACACAGAACGTAATTTTCTAAAACTGTTATATCGCTAATATTTTCTAAGAAGTCAAAGAACGCCTAGTAAAGTTCGATTTCAATGCCTTCTATACGATGCAAATTGTTCTCGTTAAGTTAGTGATACATCATGATTCTTGTGATTGCATCTAATGTCTTCTGGAATGTTTGGGATCAGTAACATGGCCGCCTTTTGTTGCGAGTGTCCGAGCTAGAGGTGCTCCAACAATCATGTCTAATCACAATAAGAAGTTTGTCAACCAGGCTCAATGAACTAATTTGGGTACTTCTATCACTAAATAATATGTGCCTTTCTTCATGGACTGTTGTCACAGAGTCCTGTTTTGAAACTTCCTGACCGGGAAGACTTTTTATGTCAACATTTCCGTCCTCATCCACATTGTCCTAATCTGTCACTGAGTTTACAGGTGGTGATTCTACAAGTCTATCAGTCATTAATTGCAAAGCCATTTCATTGTCTAACATAGACAAACCGTTGTCCGAGCAAGATCTTCCTCAAAAAGATACAAAAGTATGTATGATATACATTTTGGACAACTATGCCTCCCGCACCCATTTACGCCTACAGTCCTGTTTTCAGGACACTTCTAAATTGTCAGAATTGACAAGGAAAAATTTGCAAATCATATGTTTTTATGATTATAACTACGAAAACATTCCTTAAACTACATATTTTATTCATCATGTTCTTTTAAAATATTGATAGATAAAAAGTTATGCACAAACCTTTGCATTGTGGCCATTATAAAAATCACTTTCGCCAAAAACGCGTTGATTTTATCGCAGCAAATACAGAAACGTGGGAAAGTTATCATTTTCAACCCTCTAATGAGTCAAGTCTTGGCTTATTTGATGATTTCTAAGATAAAAGTCAGCACTTATCACTAATTAGTGGAAATAGGTGTGGGTATATGGTATTGTCCTGAAAACAGGACTCTCGGCATATATGGGTTAATTGGATTAAATTTTGTTACACCGACGACGGACGCTGCGGTACATTTCGCTGCATTACTCAGAACTGTGGTTAAATAAAGATAGACCACGGAAGAACTCAAATTATTTCTTAGATACAGTAAAAGAGTACACAGACCCTTAAACAATGTAGAGGACACGGTCATAAATTAAGCAATGCTTATGACTGAGGCATCGTGGCAAATTCCATTTAAAAAAGGACTGAAAATGTCAGAAATATTCAGAGAAAAAACGTTTTTGGCTTTTTGAAAGTACATTTTTCTATCCCATAATAGTCAGAATATTAGAAAAAAGTAATCTTTTCAATAAAATAATGTATCTGGTGCAGTTTCCAGCAAATTTAGCGCAATTAGAATTAATAATACAACAGTTATAGCAATTAAAAAATATCACAATGACTATTTTAATATGAAATTGCACCCATTTGACCTTTGACCTTGCTGTGACCTTAATTCGAAGTTTCAGACCGGGCATCCACCCTGGGAGGTTTTGTCATACCCCAAAGAATATTACTAGCATGGATGCCGAGCATTAACAAAGAATGCCATCATATCCATTTTCTAGAGCCCGTACGATTTACAGTCCGTAGACTATTTGCGCGTATGCAGAGGCTTGATCTAGTTGATGAAATTCTGGGTACACAGCCGCTTTGGAAAATCATCAAATTTCGACAATTTCGGACCTTTGTAAATTCTCTTTAAAAGAAAATATTACCTGTCTTATCGTAAATGTTAATAGTTCATGACGTTCATGTGAATTAATATAATTATATGCATGCGATAACATTTTTGCGAATATGTTTATAACGGCGCGTGTACATAAGCAAATAGATCATAAAAAAACATATGCTAATGCAGAATGGATAACTCAAACAGTTTACCTTTGCGTTGAGATATGCTTCTTTGATATTCTCCAGATCCATTGTTTTATCGAAGTTTGCAACAAAACACACATCATCTTGATCGCCGGTGGGTTTGATAACAAATAGACCCTATGCAATGAAAAAGTAATAAAAAGCGTTGTCGAAATACCGGACCGATTTTTTGTACATAGATGGCATTGGTTCTCATTCCTTTACATGCATTTTTAATATCACAAGCAGATCTCGACCACGTTCGTGTTTTCGCACGAAGTGTTATATTATGACCCTACTCGCCTGTCTCACCAACCGTTACCAAATTATTGTGTACACAACTCTCACTACAGATGCAACTAGAAGAATATAATTTACCAAGTCACATTTAAAGCCAAGCTAACCATCCGTTGTCTTTCTTTTAACTAATTGGCGTCGAATTAAAACGCACATAATTACAATGTCTGAGCAACTCATACTACAGTTTATACCATATTTAATTCTAACTTGGCACAATGATTTACTACGATGCCTAGATGTGCAAGTGCATATTTGAAAAAGATGATTCTATGCGTTTTCAGTGTCTTTTCTTTAAGCTTATCTATGCGTCATTCATTATGTATGCAATATAACTCCTCTTGCCATAATTTTCGAATCATAAGTGATAGGCATGTATGCTGCACATCACAATAGCTTATATTTACACTAACTTCAATGTCATCAACAAAAGTCAAAACCATTTATCATTGTCAAGCTTAAATCGGAAAAATCATTTGAAAGTTGTAAAAGCGTGTACCCTGTAATAGTCGAAAATAAATCTTGCATCTGGAGCTGTGATATCAACTTCTCTGTTGTCCACAATTATCTCTTCGCGAATGGTGTTACCAGTCTCTTCAATGTGGTAGTTTATCACCGTTTCCTGGAATTATGAACTACATATATTATTCACTGAACGCGGATGGATCTTGAAAGAAACCCATCCTTGTTAAATCATTCTTAGGCAACCTTTGACGCATGGCCTTTGTACTCTTTGGTGTTTTAACTTCACAGGATTCTGGTACTTCTGAAAGGCAGCATTAATTTTATTTCGATATGTAACTTGCAATTGATACATGGATTTAATTTTATTTCATTTCTACGTTGGTTTACATATTTCTTTGAAACGTTTTCAATAGGGTAATTTATATTTCCTTGAGTTACTTCGGTCGCTTGATAAAAAACCCCAGTGACATTGACACCCCTAAAATGTTTGATTGGCAAAAAGGGATGATAGATCTAGATAATTTTTTAAGGAAATATGTTTTACAGTCACTTCGACTTTTAATACTCATTTGATTAAAGAAAAATCTACTCACAACTTTGTCTGGTAACGCCTTTGTTGAGGTTTTCTCTGACAAATGCTACAAAAAGATGGATGAATGGTTTTGTTAGATTTGTAATGTAATGAATATAACAAAAGATATCTACATTGAAAGCATATTTGTGCGATTGCTGGTAATGTAAGAACTACGCATTGAAAATATTTCTTTGATGATAAATAAAATATGGTATAACAGTAAACAATTTCATCGCAACAAATCTTCAAAAATAATATAAAAATGCAGAATACCATATTTATTCTATTTTGCCTTTGTTTATGTACATTTCCTTTTCCATTATTCAACGGAGGTAACATTCTATATAAAATCATATCTATCACACAACCAAGCCAATACTGACCTGATAACATCTTGAATTATTGGACAGATGATTTCAGAATTAATCTCGCGAGATATTATTGAAACTACTTAAACTATTTTAAACCTGGTCAACTCAAAAAGCGTTGCAGGCATATTGATACTAGTCGTAAAAACAAAATTTAATAATTTGTAAAAATGGTCTGACACCAATGCCGTAGAATACGTGAAAATGGTGGCACAGACAATGGCGTCATTTTGTGAGATAGTGTATCGTCCTAAACTACTGTATTTTTACTGAGACTCTTTCATTTCGCCTCTGCACAGGGCTGCGGAAGATTACGACAACGTTCAAGGAGGTTTGAAAAATAGTCCCATTTTAATTTGATCAATACTTAAATTTGAGAGCACTTTTAATGCAAACAGAATGATATTTTCTTTCTCTAATGTATAATACAAGAAATAAAACAGTTAAACAGTAATAAAAGACGTTATCCTTCGGTAGACCACGAGTGGCCTTGTGGCCTCCAGCCGAGTTAGCCCGTTGCAGAGATGATATGTGAGAGCAACGAAAGATCACTCTGTGGGGAGAATGGTTCTATACACGACGTGTTGACACAAAAATGTTGATATTGACATTCTAGATTTATGTTTTAAGTGTTAAGGACAGATCCTCCATTTATTTCCTACGGTAAGATTTTTTTTTTGTTTTTTCTGTACTGATAATTAGATATATGAGAAGTAAAAATATGACTTAAAAACTATAGGTCACCAAGCGAATTAAAAAGTTATTGGATTTCAAGGGAGACTACTCTTGTCTAAAATTGCAAAAATGAGGTGTCACTTAAATACCCACAAAAAAGGTGTTCAAAATGACTAGGATTACATAAATAAGTCTTTATTGTGTTCAATATGTTTTATTCTGTCTAAAAAACTATCAATTTGGGGAAATTTAGTGATGATTTTGAAATTTTTAGTAAAACATTCTTTCAAAAGTAGCTGAAATTGCTCTTTTTTCGCAACGTTTCTGATAATAAAAAAAATTCCAGCGGTAAGAATTTTTTTCTTTTTTGGTTTAGACATAGTGCATTGTCATACCTACAAATACAAAAAAAGAAAAATATATCAAACCAAGCGTTTTTCTTAGTTATAAGTAAAATTTGCTTTATTTTTTGCAGCTCTGTCCGAAATTGTTTCACTATTTTTATCCATTTTCTACCTTATTACCAGCTTTAGATAATACAAAATGTTGTCTTTTGTGTCTATCTGAAGCGGACTAGCTCATAAAGACACCACTTTGCTTTTGTAACTCCGTTTCCTATCGCTAACGCCACATATTGAACGCGTACCAGAAAGCGAAATGTACCATCCGAGTACTATTACACTTTAATTGACCAAACAGAGAAAATTGAAATAACCGAAAAGGATCTTGTCATTTATCAACCAAACATTAACTTAATGTAAAAAAATACATTTGCTGAAAAGGCTAATTACTGAAACAGCTTTATTTCGTTATTTAGGATATGCGCAGTAAGTTGCGCAGTAACAACTTGAGGATCTATCCTTAATTTCCACATAAATATTAACTGCCTCAAACTCAATAATTTGCATACTTTAACGATCACCACTTATGCAAAAATAAAGAGCGAGTAAAAATAATGTTTTTCTTTATCAACTTTATAGCGGACGAAAATTGACCTGGCAGAGCATTCCATTCGATTAACATGGGCTGCTCTGCCAGGTCATTTATCGTGAGGTATACATGTTTTTCCTTGTCTGTATGATAAGTATAATGGCATCGCCATTGTCTAGTGATAGTAATATTATCTGGCTCGGCTTGTAAAAAATTTGCAATCGACAGCAAAGTGCCGTCATGAAAATTTCCTCCAAACCTCGCCAGATATCTTTTATATCACAAAACATTGCCATATTATGGAATGTTTATCCATGGTACTCACTATACCTTTAAGGCATATAAAACGAAAGAAAAAATATGTTTAATTTTATAAGTTACATGCTTTGTGCGTAGTTAGTTAAAGCGAAGTCGTAATTCCTACCCATTTTAGTGATTAGCAAAAACATGTAAAATCCAAACGTACTGTCTTGATAATTATGATTTCGATAAAACTCACATGGAACGTAACGACAATCATAAATCACAGACAGACTGATAGGCAAGAAGGCGACTTTATTACGAAAAAGAATTAAATGATACGTTACAAGGTAACTCTGTTGACTTATTTGACATAGCAGTATTGCCCCGATAGGAAAATTATCGTAGATTTTTAATCTGAGAACAATAAACTTGTGTAAAATTGACTGTGATAAGTGACTTTAACAAAACATTTTATTAAGGCTTCCCCAAATACCGGCAAAGATAACCCCAGCACTGTCAGACATATTCCAAAGGACACTTCAAACGACCCAACTATATGCTTAGATTGTTTAAATTTTTAACGACTAGTACTAATCATCTCGGCCATATGGACAGGAAGAAACCGACAATTCCTTTTTCTTGTTGTATTTATAGGAAGCCTATCACCTGCAGGATATAATTTCTTTAAAGGGTTATGTAGTCGTTTAAACATAGCCCGTAAAACTGGTCAAATGATTGCATGCCATGTATATAAAAGCTTCTATTTTGCATTTCCCCAAATATAATCTAATACCACAGTAAACCTTAAAATTTGCATAAAGAAATATTGAATTCTATGATAATCCTTTAGCTCAGACGAAATATTACAAACTTAAGATGACACACAGGGAAATCTGTGATTATAAAAGTACAATGTGTATTTAATTAGATCTATCTTAAATTATCTTAAAGATAGATTTTTAGGTAAGGACATAAATAAGTAAATAAATAAATAAATTGTAAATAAAAAAAACGAATAAATAAATGTGTAGTCTAATTTTAACTAAGTTGATAGACAATTTCGTCCAAAATAAAATGACAACACAGACATACCACCGGGGTCTGGATTATAGTAGAGTCTGATTTCTTATCCATCGCTAGTGTTGCCTTCATGTCTGCCGATTGTTCCGATTGTATAAAGCCCAGAAATATTGCAGGTATGTTGCGTTGGGTCAAAAATACGGATTCTTGTATAGTCCTGAATTAATCACGTTGCAAAAACGGCGTGATCGAAATCATTCGGCTATGCTAATAAAAATTAGATTTGCACAATACAAATAAAACCCCAGTTACGTTAATGATCTTAATCGATCAATGAGGCCACAACGTACTTTCGACGAGTTTTTAGAAAGAAAACCGCGAAATTGTTTGCTTGTCAAACATCAGTTGACATACAGAGTTTTCGGAGACCCTTGGTATGGATGTGTTGAACAGTCGTTTAAAATTGGACAGAGTTATAACAAAATTGCTTAACAAATTGTTCTGACGAAAAGAATTTCTTGAGATTATTTAATCAAGAAGAGACGCATTAAAATGACAGAACAAATAGTTCATAATAGAACATAAGATTTCAATGAAAGAAGTGAAAAGGAACTAATATCCGAAATAGAAGTGCATTAATGTTTCACCAATTCTCGACATATGATACTTGACTAAAGCATCGTCCGATTTAACATAAATTGTTAAGCGATAATGCACTGAATACAAGTCAACATCCACTAAAACGATTTCCTATTGTAGAAAGATATCCTACCTTTACCATATGCCAGACCTGTCTAAAAGATGTACTTCTAAATGATTTATTTAATACATACCGGTACACCAAAATTTGAATATTCTTTCCTACGGATAATTTTTGATGTCACTTACGAACGAGAATATACATGTATTATTGCCTCCTACCAACCCTACCACAATGCATGTTCTAAACAATATTATCATAATTCATAAGCGCTCTTAGGAAAAATCACAGGTTGAATATAATTTTAATCTGCAAACACACATTTGTGAGTGTTGGGTATAAAAAACATGTACTTGAAAGTATGGAGTAAGTGCGGACTAAGTGGGACCAGGGTATAGACAAACAGAAAAATAGGACCACTAAGTAATTCAATACAAATCAGCAAACATAAAAATATGAAGAAGGAAGTGTTCTTCTATCTCCTGATTGGTTCTTATGTTTTCTAAAGGTGAACGCACCATAACTCAAGTTTTACAATTGCCAGATTTTATGATCATCGTTCTCATTCAAACAAATATTAAAAAAAAAGTTTTGATGTGATTTTTGAAAGGACCCTTTCACTTAATACCGCTTTTACAAGTTTTACAACCGATGTTTTACATGACATGTTATAAAGCAGGGTGTACAACGGTCGAACTGCATTATGGATAATTTCGGCTCCGCTGTGGAGTAATTAAGCGATAATTCCCTCGACTCTGATCAAATATTTCCGCCAATTCACGACCGATTTCGAAAAGCTAACGTGGAGTGCCCCCGCCTTAACGAAAACAATCAGCGGATGTTAATTTCACGTCCCTGCACACAGTATTAAAAAGTTATTGAAGAACAAAAAATTGGAAAAGCGTTTTATGATGGCACCGCTGTGGATTAAAGTACAATGTTTTTTAAAGAAAGGACTAAATTACCAATGTCCGAGTACGAAAGCATGCTGTGTGTTAACAGAACGAGCATACAATTTTTTTTCTGTGAAGACACTTTCATATTGTACGATGAGCACCCGGGTGGACGGAGTCAAACGGGAATTTCGAAGACAATTTACTTCCATACGTTTTTTCTTCAGATTTTCAATTATAACTTGCATTTTTATCTAAATCTCCAAGTTTGACTTTTGAGAAGTTGATATAAAAGTAAAATAAAAGAATAAAGATACCATATCATCCAAGTTAAAACATTGTGCGTGCAGTCAATGTCGTGCAACCGACCCAGCCGAACAAGTCGATCCTTCCCACCGTGCTGGCCAGAACAAGCAACCGACCCAACCGAACAAGCTGATTCTTTCCACCATGCAGTTGCTGGACAGAACAAGCGACCGACCCAGCAGAACAAACCGATCCTTCCCACCGTGCTGGCCAGAACTAGCGACCAAACCAGCCAAACAAACCAATCCTTCCCACCGTGCTGGCCAGAACTAGCGACCAAACCAGCCGAACAAACCGATCCTTCCAACCGTGCTGGCCAGAACAAGCAACCGAACCAGCCGAATCTTTCCACCATGCTGGCCAGAACTAGCAACCGACCTAGTCGAACAAGCCGATCCTTCCCACCGTGCTGGCCAGAACAAGCAACCGACCCAGTCGAACAAGCCGATCCTTTTCACCCTGCTGGCCAGAACTAGCAACCAACTCAGCCGAACAAGTCAATCTTTCCAACCGTGCTGGCCAGAACTAGCGACCGACCCAGAGGAACAAATCGATCTTTCGCACCGTGCTGGCCAGAACTAGCGACTGACCAAAACGAACAAGCCGATCCTTCCCACCGTGCTGGTCACAACTAGCGACCGATCCAGAGGAACAAACCGTTCTTTCCCGCCGTGCTGGCCAGAACTAGCAACAAACGCAGCCGAACAAGCCGATCCTTCCCACCGTGCTGGCCAGAACTAGCGACCGACCCAGAAGAACAAACCGATCCTTCCCACCATGCTGGCCAGAACTAGCGGCTGACCCAGCCGAACATACCGATCCTTCCCACCGTGCTGGTCACAACTAGCGACCAACCTAGACAAACTAATTGATCCCCTGAAACCAGAAATGCCTAGTCCTAGTGTAAATGACAAAAAAGACCCAATTCAAAAAGGCCCACTTTTTAAATTGATAAAAAATACCCCCAAAAGTGTATATTACATTTGAAATTAAATATGATTTGTGAGGATTAATGATTGGTAAATTGTTGATTTAATGCCCGGCTTAAATGCATTGGAACAATAATGATAATAAAATCAGAGCGAGAAATGGATCTCATACTATTAAAATCATTCTAATAAGTACGCATGATTCCGCTTACAGTACGACCTCGCAACGTCATGATGACATCATTTATCCTGTGACCTAATTCTATCGGAAAATTCAGATAAAATGTTGCCGTATTTCTTTCTCTCATGTGGATAAATATCTTTACACCAGGAGACAGGTTTCATGAATGGCACTGTACTTTCGTTTCAAAATAGACTTGATTTTGATATCGACTGGGACCCGCAGATGAAGTTTTTACATTCTGGTGTACACGTTTACAATGCAGTGACGTATCCAATGGATAGAGGAGTTTTCGAGGTTAAAAGGAAACCCCTCTCAGCTGCGGATCCAGACTTTGTAAGGGGGTTCGAAATAACAAATAGGTGGTTCGTTCTCTTATTATTACAGAATTCTGACTGAATTTTTACATAAAATTGAAATAATTAGGATTCACAGGAGGTTCGTTTGACTCCCGCACCCCCTCTGGATCTACCACTGTCTCCGCAGCCTGATTATTTTTTTTAAATGCAGAAATTCAGTCAAAACTGTGTAATACTTGGAAAACGAACCTCTCTATTTGTAAATTCGAACCCCATCACAGAAATCCTGGATCCGCGGCAGCAACGAGTATGTAGGAAGTATCACAAATCAAAGTAAACCGTAGAATAATCATTATGTCGTTGTTCGGTTCATTACTAATAAATTGGTGGGGAAAAACGAGAATAAATCGACAGAAATAGTTCTGCATGACAGTTTCGCAGTAAACCGTAAATAATATTAACATTTCGGGCGTTGTATGATTCAATTATCAGTAAATCGGCGAAAAAGATCGACAGAAATAGTTCTGCATGACACACGGAACTTACTGAATCATAATTTCGAAAATGGATGGCCAATTTCGAAAATGGGCAAGGTTCCGTGCCCAATTTCGAAATTGGGCAAGAATCTTAATTTCGGCACAACATATCTATCCCTTGGGCGTTTGTCTGTGCAATACTCACTGGGTTTGACGACGCAAACTTCCACGTGCTGGTAAATATGTTCAAACTTGTTCTAATGTTATGCAATTGGCGATATGTTGAATGTCCGTATGTTCCAATCGCACCTGTGCAAATTCATGCGTTTACTTATGGCCATGTTTGTCTCACCAACATACTGCATTTTACAGATAGTGCATGTGGTGCGTTTGCAGATTTACAATTATGTTTGCATGTATTACTGAAGTATCGCCGGACTTTGATGTGAATGTTTGTGTTGGACGCATGAGTGTGCATGTTTGGCATTTAGAAACAGTGCATGGTTATAATTGTCCGGGAATAATATATATAAGAAAATCTTTACACAAATTTCAAACATAAAGTGTTATTCAATAACGTTTGAAAAAGTAGGAGAAAATAAAACATTGATACAAAAACCTAACGTATCATGGATACCCCATGAGAAGTCGAGATATCGTCGAGTTTCAACAAAAAACTCGTAACTGCAGCTTAAAACAAGCTGCATTTACGAGGTTTTTGTTGAAAAGCAACGACATATTGTATCTGATGATTCAAATATGCACCAGTTGTCTTTCTGTGCACTATCTGTATATAATCTTCAGATAAAATATGAGCATGCACTTATGTTTATAGTGAAATAATCGAGGTGCACTTTTATGATGCTGATAAAATAAAATAATCCACGAAATCTCTTATAAAGCCATTTAATAAAATAAGCTGCAGAAAGAATATACACATATACTGCACGAGTGGTTAGCAATATAATTTGTGGTCTTGTACTGACATCTATAGATCTAATTGAGGACTACATGAATCCGGATCACACTGCAGGCTGATCTTGTTTTATTGCGGTATCAATTATATTAATCCTTTCCAAAATCAAGACCCTTTTTTGACCTACCGTATAGAAATGACTGAAAAATATAGAGGCAAAAGAAGAAAATGCTGGTGACCAGCTTTTTCTCCTTTTGGCTCAATATTTTATGCTACTAAGTTTGCAAATCTAATCTTTATTAACAATCATTTCGTCATCTGCGGCAGCTTTTGAATTGAACAACACTAACAATTTACAGTTTTGGAAAGAGTTAAGGTCCATCCTTTATATATTCCAGCTAAAATTATGTGACACCGCTAACATTTACCATTTTAACCGTTTTCCAAACGGCAAAGATAGACTGGTCCAATTCAAAAGCTGCTACACTGCAAATGCAGACAAAATAAAAATGTGACTTGTGTATGATTATGATTACATGTAGCCAAGAAAATATTGAAAAAAAGAAGAAAAAAAAAAAGAAAAGAAAACCGAGTCTTGTTTTGGGAATGGGTTAAAATGCCGTTTGCCTTTTCTTTTATACTACTATGCCAGGTATCTGCTTATCAATGATAAAGCTGAAAATTGAAAACGTACATAGATAGACTATCTTTATCGAATGAAAATTCATAATATTTCTCTGATAAGGTGAAAGTGCCAATATTGATTTAATGTTCCCAGCGGAAAATTTTCGGAAAAAATGGACAAAAGAAGAAAATGCTGATAACCAATAAATTCTCATTTTCCCCTCAATATTTTCTGAGCTATATTGTATTTCTACATCTAGCCTATATCATGTCTTTATCGACATACATTATGCTGTCTGCAATAGGTTTTACATTGAAGCCGAAATATTTGCTGTTCTAGAATGGGTTAGCAAAATGATTGTCTATTATCACATGACCACACAATGACTCTTTCTCGACTCCCTATAAGACAATGGCTTTATAAAACATTGTGAGAAATTGTTTGTGACAAGCCATTTCTTCATTTTCCACAATGTTTTCTACTCAGAACGACAAAAATGTCGAATATCAATCACTTGATATTGTCGTCTGTAACGTCCAAAGTTTTGCTGTTTGGTAAAGGGTTAAACAATGAATGTAATCGAATTGGTCAGGCAGTGCTGATTTTGTATATTGACTAGGGTCGATACTTTTGATATTTTTGCGCTTTTATAAGAACTTTTTTTAAATGTAATATTTAAAATTTGAATTTTTTGAGGACAGACAATTTATATAAAAAAAGAGAGACAAAAATATAATTATCTATTTTGGAGATCTGCACAGTGCATGCAATTCCAATAATTTAAATTGAAAAGACGTAAAACAGGATTTATGCTTTAAAATCTCGGGGCTCTCAGATAAAACCCCCAACAGAATGATAAGTTTGTTTTGCCAAGAAAAAATTTACATCATTAGAAAAATATCAGATGTATACCTCAAGATAAATGACCCGGTAGAACATCTCATTCGATTAGCATGGGCTGCTCTGCCAGGTCATTTATCGTGAGGCACACATTTCGTGTAACTTTTGATTTAATTTGAGAAATAAATAGAGGATAATCGTTTGTTTCAGTGTAAGATCGATTTATATTTCATTGAGTGAACAACAAAAGCTTTATTTTCACGAGTGGCGAAGCCACGAGTGAAAATGTAGCTTTTGTTGTTCACTCAATGAAATATAAATCGATCTTACACGAAAAATAAACGATTATTCTATTTCTTTAATGCAAAAAATAGACAAAATGCAAAAAAAAAAATGACAAATTTTCTTAAAGAGCGTCATTTTGCACGTGACTGCTATGCAACGCTTACGATGACGTCATTTATTTGGCCCGGCTTATATAACGTCAGATAGGGTGAAATGAACGAAAGCGGGGCATAAGTTTTTGATAATTTCACTGGATGGGCGGTGAGTTTATCGAAATGATAATCTACCGTTATTTCCCGATAATCCACCGAAAAGCATTAAAGAAAGCTAAATTCATCATGAATAACACATTCCCTAACCAACGTTGGTTGTCTGTTTTTTTTTTCAAGCCGCAGCCGTTGCGCATATGTCATGCCCCTAATCACGAGGTTTCAATGTTCGATCCCCGGTCATTGAGAATATCATGTCCACTCTCCCACCAATGCGTGAGTAATTATAAACCTAAGTTGGATGAGCAACTGGATACTCATCTTCGCAAGCCAAGGGTTCTACCTCCACTTTGTTCCTTACGTAAGGAACAAAGTGGATGTAGAACCCTTGGCTCGCAAAGATGCTGGATACTCAGACTGTGGTAGTTCTTGACAGAAAACTATAGGAATCTATGGTTAGGTGCTCCAGCCGCCAAAATACGACTGAAATACTATTTCAATAAGTCTTCAATGAAAATAAAGAATAATTGTATTCACAAATGTTTTAATCACATAACAATACATATAGCAAAGGCTTATACAAAACGTTCAACAATATTTACATAAAATTTAAATGATGTTGCCAATCTAAGACAGAGAAAAGGCAAAAGCGATAAGTGTGTTATTTTACGTTTCTGTGTTTTAATTTCCACTTAAAAATGAAGCAATCAAATTTCATGTTCAAAAATAATTCAATTTAGTAATCAAAAGTCTAATTTATATGTACGATATTATTGTTCCATAAACATGCAATTTGGAACTAAATAATTTGTCTTTCGGCAGTGAGTCGTAATTAGTGGTAAAGTACTTAATTATTTTAGCTTTTATAGCTATGAATGATTATTAATATTTTCCTTTTCCAAAAACAGTAAAATTTTGACTGTTACAATTTGAAGATCTCCAACATAGATGTTGATAAAGAAATGATTTACAATGTAGGTAAAATATACATGAAGCAGAGAATATACCGACACAAAAGAATTATGCTGGTCACCATTATTTTCTTATCTTTTTTTCAATACTTCCCAATGACCTTTGTACCCCAAAACGGAAAAAAAAAGGTTTGAGAAATGTTAAATCTTAGAGTTAAATAAAAATTTAAAAATGCATCTTCTTTGTCCTAGATAGCGATTACAAAACAGCAAAAGCGATTTTAACATATACCAAGGGCGGATCTAGAGGGGGTTTGGGGGAGGGGGGGGGGGTCCGGACACTAAATTTTGACTGAATAATTTTAGGATAATGTTACATATCATTGCTTTTCAACAAAAATCTCGTAACTACAGCTTAAAACAAGCTGCAGTTACTAGGGTTTCGTTGCAACGCGACGATATTTGGCACATTTTAAGCTATCATTTGAACTTGGACCCCCTGGAAAGAAATCCTCGATACGCCCTTGTTTACATACAATGTAACAAATATACAAACAACAATATCCTTGTACATATACTTGTATTACGCCCTTTATTTTATTTATAATGCTTTTTATTACTCAAATGTTAGATTATATTATCAAGGCAGTTTTGCAGCAGTAGTTCTTCTTGCATTGTGATGAAAAAGTTATGAATACTTTGAGTGTACTCACATGTTTAACGACATGAAAAAACACTATATGATATAATGAAGGCAAAAAGTCTCTGTATTTTACAATATCGCTGCTTTTCAACAAAAATCTCGTACCTACAGCTTGTTTAAAGCTGTAGATACGAGATTTTGTTGGAAAGCGACGATATGTGCATTTGATGTACGACATGGTCAACCTTTGCATTCAGATGAAAGAAAAACTTAGTTTACGAAGAATTGTTCGACATGGAACGACGTGAATTATTCATATAATTTTACGCAATAACATACAAAACACCCCTATCAAACAAACTTATAAAAGTATCTTCAAATTCTAACTTAATATTAATTCTCAAAACCTCATCTGATAAGCCGGTATTTTAATCCTTTTCCAAACGGCAAAATTTAGACTTGTCAAAATTCAAATATATTGCGTACAACAATTGCAAGTGAATGCTAATGTAAATTCTATGGTCATATAGGGTAGAATGCATTATGCGAAATGATCGAAGAAATTGCTTGTCACACAATTCGTCATCTGATTGGGCATCGAAAAGCGTCCTTACGTGGAAATGGGTTTACTGCAAGCACAATATGGACATGGTGCTATTGTACATTTAAGAAGAGAGAACACAAAATAAAGCAACGACATCTTTCTTCTGGTTGCTTCCAATTACAGATTGTGTCTAATCTAAATATGAAGTTCTGTTACATAAATGAAATTGTGTTCAGACTCATAGATCTACTCTTTTGGCGAAGGGGTTTTCATATGTAGTGATCATGTGCTGAACTCGTTAAATTTGCCTTTAGGACAGAACACCCATTATGCACTGTGTATAATCACGTGACTTAAAATTTCTGATAATCTTCAATAATTTTGTTGGTTAATACTTGACCAATTTGAATTCGGTTTAAAGCAGTAAAGGTAGATAAATGCCAGGAATAATCTTGATGTGTTGGATTTTTGAAAAAATCAACTGATAAAAAACTTTTTATCAGTTGATTTTTCAAAAATCCACCACGTCTATCTAATTCATGAAGTCTGTCCACCTTCTCTGCTTCAAACCGAATTCAAATCGATCCACTGATATCAAAATTATTGAAGATTTCCTGAAAAAGTTGTATCGCGTGATTATCAACCGTATTATGAGATGAATAGGATGTCAGAAATTTTCGAGCGTCGGTAACGTTCGGCACTATTCGATCTATACGGATAAATATCGAAAAACCTACACTCCATGGTGACGAATGATCACGACGTCGCATGATTAATTCGGAAGTCGAATGAATCTCTAAATTGCCATATTACGGGCATTTTACTTTAAAGCCATATGATGTCGCTTTTCAACAACAATCTCGTAACTGCAGCTTGTCGTAAGCTGCAGTTACGAGGTTTTCGTTGAAAAGCAGCAATAAGCAGTGAACACAAGCTTAGCGATGTTTAAAAAAAAATGATTGACTATGCAGAGCAATGATGTGGTAGGCCTACTTTTAATATGGTACATACATTTCAAGAACTGACTCTGTAAATTGCATTGCATATAGAATCTTTGACACCACTTCGTGCTTAGCCTATTGAACCCAACTGGAGTCTTTCTGTTTCTTGATTTTACTTTGATTAAATGGCGTTTTAACTATGCACAGATGCCATTCAGTCGTTTTCCATAGAAAATATGTTACACAGTTTTTCTAGCAGAGTATATTTTGCAGTCGTTAAGTATTTATACGAAGGCACGTGTATTAAGTAGTCTTTAAGAGGTCTCGAGGCGAATGCCGCAGCTGTATGCAGTTCAGAAGTTCCTATTGTTAGCACAACACTATGTGTGTCTTTTAATCTCGCAATCTCATCCGCAGCCTGTTTTAAATTCTCCATATCTTCGTCTAAAAATAGCACCGCGACTTTTTTAGCGCCTCTTCTCCCGCCATAATATTGTGAAAATCCAACTCTCGCCAGTTTTTGTATCATTCTGCGCATGTCCGGGAAGTAGATTTCGTCGAAGTCCAGTGAAGGTTGCTGTGACGTCAGAAATGTGTCCGCGCCACTCAAACAGTTCTCCATTAGGCGACCTATTTTTAGCTTTCCGGATGTCAGGTCGAAGGCGGAAGATACGTCATACACGAACTTTGTGATTTTGCGTGTCTTTTGTATTCCAAGCTGTGCCGAATCGTATACAAACATCAAGTCGATAGGATCTTTCATACCGCAATCTGAAATGTAATATAGATCTATATCATTATATCAGTGTTTTTCTCCAAAACACAGTAACTACATCTTTAAACAATGCATAAATGCAGACTGAGCGGAACATATGTTGCTGTTTTATTATTACAACGGATTCAGTGTTGGTTTAAATCAGACTGTAATCAGACTCGTACATAATGATATTTAGTTGACATCTATTGCAAAGACTGTCTTCTTCTAGATACGCTCTCGTCTTAAACTCTTTAACCCTTTCCCAAACAGCCAAAAATTCAACTATTACAATAGCGTTCGATTTTGTCGTATAAACAAATACGTCATCGTCACGCCTCACTGGTCTAAAATAGATTGGGAATCTCCTATCGTACAAATAATGGCTGTGAATCTCGCGAAGTTTTTCCATGTTCAACTTGCCGAAGATGGCGTTTTAAGAGCTGGATTGCTGTAATCATTTGTTGAGAAACATTCTAATTCAGAGTTAAGAAGGTTGCTGCACTGTCGTGTACTTTTTAAGATCGGTAACTATGAAACAAGCAGTTTTAAAACAAGTAATGTTTACACATACGGTCCTGCCTTGGCTTCGTCGTGTCGCTCGTGCGTACTCGCTTACCCTTTCCAAAACGACAAAATGTCATGTTTGGCCAAATTGAAAAAAGTCTGCAGATGACAAAACGGATGTGAATACTTTTAGTGTTTTATCTCAGAGAAAATATTGAGACAAAAGAAGAATGATCATCAATATCCAAAGAAGTTATTCACACTTTTTTTGTCTGCTGAGCAGGCTTCTTCAATTTGGTCGATCATCATTTTCTTCTTTTGTCTCAATGTTTTCCCAAGACTTTTCTGTTGGGGACGTCAAAACCGATCTTGTTTGGGAAATGGTTAATATAGAAAAAAAACTAGAATTTGTCGCTGAATGTGATTTGATATCCCCAAAGGCTTTCACTATGTAGGCCTACAACAAAGGGCAATATCTCTAACAAGCAAGGTAAAGTTATGCTCCTTGTGCGTTGCACTTCTCCTTCGTGAGATCTATCTACCCGAGAAGTTTCATGATCATAGCTACTTTACTTTCAGACTTTTCGATGTTTTTTCTGGTTAAGCTGCTGGGGAATCTCAAGAAAAAACGTTTGTCATTTCTGGTCTGTCTCCGTCTCTGGAAGCAATCTTGCATGTTGCATATGCGCAATGTTTCGTAGTTTTAGTTCCCGCCTGCATTATCTATGATCGACTTATATCTCGCTTGAAAATGATCATTTTTTTGCTAACACTGTTACGAAAAAAATGTCCGATTCATGACCGATAAACAAAATATTAGACTGGTACCCGGCAAACGTTGTTGGGGGTTTTCCTATTAGAAATCTATTTTTAGCACAAATTGGCGCGAAAATTGTTCGCTATTTGATAGCTGATTAAAGACATTTGCTAGATTCTTTTTGCCGAATTTAATTTGTCTCATTTCTACATATTTTTTTCTTTAGAGTATGCCTAGTTCAAATATGCAAAGAAAAAGTGTGGTCACCATATTAGTTTTCCTTGTATTTGCATTCTTGCAACACACCTGTAAACCTTTTTTGCATGATTTTTTGATTTTTTGAAAAATACACACTATCTTAACAAATACATGATTTTTCATACCTTTATCACATATCTAACATATTTCTTTGGTCATACAATTCAGTTTGTATTACAAACAAGATGTGGAATTCATGTAATGAGTAGAAAAATAAAAGTTCCAATGGAATGTGGTTTTACAAATTGCTACTTATTTCGCAAAAGGCACATTTTCCCCACAAATTTCGTTCAAATAATGCACAAAAATCGAAATAAAAAAAAAATTACGAATTTATTTTTTCTTAAATTCACATATTTTGTACATTAAAGTATGCTAATAATAATTGTAAAAAGAAAAAAAGGGGGTCACCATATTAATTTTGTTGGAATTTTGCACTAAAATAGACTGGGTTTACAGTTATGTTTTGATAAACAGTCAGTGTTGATATAAAATCTCGTAACTAGGCTTATATCAAGCCGTAGTTACGAGATTTTATAACAAAACCCACGAAATTCAGTAGTTTGTCCGAAATTACGTCACAATTTACTTGAAAAAATCGTTCCCTTTTAAATGTCTTGCCACCCCCAGTGGGGTTTGAACCCGGAACCCCCGGGTTTCAAGTCGAGTGCGCTATCCACTGCACCACCGAGGCTGTCAAGAGTGAAGAATTTCAATGCGCACGAACTTGCGCACTAACAAACTCCCGAAAATGTCTTTAAAGACATTTGCTAGATTCTTTTTGCCGAATTTAATTTGTCTCATTTCTACATATTTTTTTCTTTAGAGTATGCCTAGTTCAAATATGCAAAGAAAAAGTGTGGTCACCATATTAGTTTTCCTTGTATTTGCATTCTTGCAACACACCTGTAAACCTTTTTTGCATGATTTTTTGATTTTTTGAAAAATACACACTATCTTAACAAATACATGATTTTTCATACCTTTATCACATATCTAACATATTTCTTTGGTCATACAATTCAGTTTGTATTACAAACAAGATGTGGAATTCATGTAATGAGTAGAAAAATAAAAGTTCCAATGGAATGTGGTTTTACAAATTGCTACTTATTTCGCAAAAGGCACATTTTCCCCACAAATTTCGTTCAAATAATGCACAAAAATCGAAATAAAAAAAAATTACGAATTTATTTTTTCTTAAATTCACATATTTTGTACATTAAAGTATGCTAATAATAATTGTAAAAAGAAAAAAGGGGGTCACCATATTAATTTTGTTGGAATTTTGCACTAAAATAGACTGGGTTTACAGTTATGTTTTGATAAACAGTCAGTGTTGATATAAAATCTCGTATAATAGATTCACAATTAAACGAGAATAATTTCAGTTGTTTTGATAAAGCAATTCAACTGTAATTATTCTCGTTTAATAGGGAATCGATTATAACTAGGCTTATATCAAGCCGTAGTTACGAGATTTTATAACAAAACCCACGAAATTCAGTAGTTTGTCCGAAATTACGTCACAATTTACTTGAAAAAATCGTTCCCTTTTAAATGTCTTGCCACCCCCAGTGGGGTTTGAACCCGGAACCCCCGGGTTTCAAGTCGAGTGCGCTATCCACTGCACCACCGAGGCTGTCAAGAGTGAAGAATTTCAATGCGCACGAACTTGCGCACTAACAAACTCCCGAAAATGTCTTTAAAGACATTTGCTAGATTCTTTTTGCCGAATTTAATTTGTCTCATTTCTACATATTTTTTTCTTTAGAGTATGCCTAGTTCAAATATGCAAAGAAAAAGTGGGGTCACCATATTAGTTTTCCTTGTATTTGCATTCTTGCAACACACCTGTAAACCTTTTTTGCATGATTTTTTGATTTTTTGAAAAATACACACTATCTTAACAAATACATGATTTTTCATACCTTTATCACATATCTAACATATTTCTTTGGTCATACAATTCAGTTTGTATTACAAACAAGATGTGGAATTCATGTAATGAGTAGAAAAATAAAAGTTCCAATGGAATGTGGTTTTACAAATTGCTACTTATTTCGCAAAAGGCACATTTTCCCCACAAATTTCGTTCAAATAATGCACAAAAATCGAAATAAAAAAAAAATTACGAATTTATTTTTTCTTAAATTCACATATTTTGTACATTAAAGTATGCTAATAATAATTGTAAAAAGAAAAAAGGGGGTCACCATATTAATTTTGTTGGAATTTTGCACTAAAATAGACTGGGTTTACAGTTATGTTTTGATAAACAGTCAGTGTTGATATAAAATCTCGTAACTAGGCTTATATCAAGCCGTAGTTACGAGATTTTATAACAAAACCCACGAAATTCAGTAGTTTGTCCGAAATTACGTCACAATTTACTTGAAAAAATCGTTCCCTTTTAAATGTCTTGCCACCCCCAGTGGGGTTTGAACCCGGAACCCCCGGGTTTCAAGTCGAGTGCACTATCCACTGCACCACCGAGGCTGTCAAGAGTGAAGAATTTCAATGCGCACGAACTTGCGCACTAACAAACTCCCGAAAATGTCTTTAAGACAACAAAATAGACATTGTCAAATATGTGATTTGTGTACAATATAGCACAGAAAATATTGAGGCAAAAGGAGAAAATGCTGATCATCAGCATTTTCTCCTTTTGTCTCAATGTTTCCCAAGCTTTTCCATTTGAATACGTCGAAACCAGGTCTTGTTTGGGAAAGGGTTAATTCTAGTTCAAGGAGTATTGCTTTACGAACAGAAAGGTAAACGACCTCCACAGGGAACACGTGATTCACATGAATTGCTATTTTTATTTTACAGATGAAATTTCTCTGAAAATTCAATTTTCTTCAAATTTATGTGTTTTCTTGCTCTGTGCGCCGAGATGGTTTCAAAGATTGACATAAAATTCATTAACATTTAATTTGTATGAAACCATGTGTCAGTGCCTCTGTCCAGAAAGTAAAGGGATCCCAAAAACTGTACGCTGGATTTAATGGGTCTTTTGTAACACTACAGCTGGTTTCGACGTCCATATTGTTGGAAAATACTGCAGAAAACGCGATATTGAGGCAAAAGAAAATGCTTCACCATTTCATTGAATTGCTTCTTTTATATGTCATACTATCTGTTTGATGTTTTCTATGACATTTTCATTTCGCGATCTACGACTTCCGTCGATTTGGTCCAGTCTGAAATTTGTTTAAATCTAGTACAGAATTGGAGAAGCTGTGTTTATGAATTTTGAACCATTTACAAACACCGCGCCAATTATTTGAGCCAAGATCTGGAAAAAGGTGCCTTAGAGCATTTGAGACCGCCATGTTTCACGATCAGCCTGTGCCTAGAAGCAGTCTTGCCGGGATCCATGCCGCTGTCTTAAGGTGACTACAGGTCACGAAGAACCTTATGGAGACCAACATGGTTCATGAGCAGACTGCGTGTATACGCAGGCTGATCTGGAACCATGTTAGGCTCAAACGCCTTAAGGGACTCTTCTCCAGATCCTGGCTCATTTGTATGTTGTTGTAGTTTTCTTGTCATCATCATACTGAGTACAGAAGTGTTTCAACCCTTCAATAAATAACATTTTAATTAGGTTCCAAGGTTCCTTCCATCTTACTAATCATCATAATATAAAATGTTATCAAATGTATCATAAATCTAATGCATTTTTCATGGCGGGCTTATCTTTTAACAACTTGATTGGGTTTTACAACGCCTTGGCGTGGGTGTGTTGAAAACGTGTGTACCGGAATTTGTTATTAGAAATAATAACCAGTGCAAGGACGTCGACTGCTTAGTGCAAAACTATTGTATGTCGATGCTTTTCAACGAAAACCTTGTATCTGCAGCTTGTTTTAAGCTGCAGATACGAGGTTTTCGTAGAAAAGCGATTATGTGTGTATTAAATATTATATCAGTGAAATATGGTTGCCACAATCCTATCGACGTATCAAAGTATTGAAAGCGTGTCTTTTTGGCAGGCTAGCCCTGATAGCTCAGTCGTTAACGTCAAAATCTAAAGACGCAACTATCTTTTTGTCCATTTCTGAAATCCCGGCTTGATCAATTATAATACTACTATTTCCAAAGATTTGACATACATTTTGTAAATTTGTTTCAACTATAAGCATATTTCTCTGTTTTTTTTTAGATCTATTTCTGTAAGAAACGTTTAAATAAAAGTTTGAGCTTCGGAAAAGATTCGTTTGCACAGGGTATAGATCCTGATAAATGACCTGGCAGAGCATCTCTATCTAATAGATAGAGATGCTCTGCCAGGTCATTCATCGAGACATACAAAAGTAAATGACATTACCGATATGTTGTTGATCTGATAGAAAGTTGTTTGGCTGTATGGAACAAGTCTTGATGGCCAGAATGTTCTTTATTGTGTTGAGTACACTAAAATTGCTGACGTGGAACACAAAATCGTCCTCGGGTTCACTCGCAATGTCTCGAAGCTCCGTCCGCTCAACCGCCATTCCGATTCCGATAGAAAACAAATATATCCCGTCACGCTTGGCTAGTTCAGCTTCACGCGCGGTGTCACGTGGGTTCTTTGACAACCCATCCGTGAAAATCAAAACAATATGCGCCACTTCCCGGCGTGCAACAGTCGGAGAAAATCCCTGCTCCCGGATAAATTTTAGCGCCTCGGATGTTTTCGTTCTACCGCTCATGAACGTGATATTGGTCACAAGCTTCATTAAATGGTCTTTGTCCTGACGTGTTGCGAAGTCAAATATTGGCCTCGCTTTGTCACTGAAGGTTATCAGACCTACACGAGTCTTCGTCTTCGAGATATCAAACACGCTGATAAGATCACGGATGAACTTCAATTGTTTCTCAAAGTCAACTGGCCAGATACTGTTAGACGCGTCCAGGGCGAAGTAAATATCTGCCGGCTTCCCACCGCAGTCTGAAAAAAAATTGTAAGATGTACATGTAGTTAGCAGGGCATCAGATAAGAGAGGGTGAAGGCATTCTAAATTTGTTATTTCAATCCCACAACTCATGTTGTGGGTACTCATTGGAATCATCTCAATGAGACGATTCCAATGAGTACCCACAACATGGGATTTGACGAGCAATAAATGAAATATTACACTTTAAATATACATTTATCCCCACTAATAAGTAACTGTGAGTGAGTGTATGGAATCGGTGTACTTTTGCATTTTAGACTAGATCCACGAACGATTCAGATACCTTGTAGTCTGATTTTGACCCATGCTGCTCCCTTACATGCAACCTAGATCTCGATTACTCTCTAGACAGCGATCATCGTTTAACTTCTTAACGATCGCACTCTTTCATTACAATAGCAAATAATCTTAAACTCGGGGCCTTGGCGGGATTTCATTATGCAATGGTTGCATGTAAAGAGCATAACAATTCAAAAATATTAAAGACATTTTCATTGGCTGAAACCACAATTTACCGTAACCCGCAAATAAGATTTCGTTGGATGATTATCATTGTTTTGATGAGTGACCGAGAGATCGCTATAAAAATAGAATTTTATTGGATAATGTCAGAATAACAACAGTGACGCAGTAATTGACGTCACAACATAGTAAAAAAGATTAAACAACAGAGTTTGGATCGATCAATATAAGCGATAAACTCTGTGTAAAAATGATCTTGATTAGACTGTCCATGTGTGAAGCCTGATGATTCACTGTTGTTGATGCCTGAATGTACCTTTGGTTGTGTTAAGAGACATTTATCAAGGACGTCCCGTGATTTAACGATGCATCTCTCAAGGCTATGCTCATAACGTTCGTGGGGTATCAAAACCGCGTAACTACAGCTTGTAAAAGCTAGAGTTATGAGCTTTTGACCTCCCACCGATCATATATCAAGCTATATTTATGTTTCTGTCTGTTGTCTGTTTGTAAACATTTAAGATAAACACAAACTTTATTGCACCAACTGGATTGTTGCTGTCGTAATTTTGCTATGTGTTTCCTGATTTCCAGGCATACTTTAGTGAGGCGTTTTTTTTATAGAACATGTAATGGTAGCCTAATTCTTTTCATAATTCTTATCGCTAAACGTTTCTTGGAGACTTGGAGAGGTAAGCGATACTACAGACTCACTTATTTTCAAGTTCCCTGTTTGAATTGGCACCAATTTACATGTATAGCAGCGCTTTTGCAGGCGTGTAGATCTATACTTGTGTGAAAATATTGATGATCTTTTTTATCTGCTAAATGGCAAAATTTGATGTCTATTTTTATAAATTGTTCGAGTCTCCACTGATAAAAAATATGTTCAAGGATCATTGCGAAACGTAATATATTACACGTAAAGATATAGACTGATATTGGTTCTAAATAATCTCTATTTTAGAAGCGCCATATGTTTAATAAATACGTTTTCTTCTCAGACGATTGGAAGATGCAGAAATGATCTATTTTTATCTGTTTCGTATCTAATGGATCGTATAATTATTGAAGAAGAACTCATTTTAGTAACTTTGTCTAACTGTTGTTCATGTTATGTCATAAGTGTAGCCTTGTGCTGAGCTACACATTTGCCGACTTAGCTTCGAGCTATATAGCTCGAGCTACAACATGCATGATTCGAACCAGCGCAAGCAAGGGTGCATTGTGATTATGAACGCTTTTCCCATTGCTCATATGGGTAGAAATTGTAAACATGTACCATATTATCGTGATCGGATTTGGTTGTCTTTAGAATACCAAGCTCAAACATATGTGCAATGCATGTATCTATTGGCGTTGCCCAAAACAAAACCTTCTGTTTCTATTCTCGCTTCACTTTCGCACTTTCTTCTAACAGAAAGCAAAGCTTAGGGATAATATTAACAGGTTCAATCTAAGTAACGGATAAATAATAAATTAGATTTCAAAACAAGAAATGGCGCGTTACATCTCAGATTGCACGATAAAGTGTCAAAAAGTAATGCACAACACACGGCAGACGTTAATGAGAAATACAGGAATATCCTAGTAAATAACCGTGAAATGTAACAAGTTCTTACATTATACCAGGAATTAGGTTAATATGAATAATCAGAATATCGAAATATTTTAAACACACTGTACAATTCGTCTCTCATTATCTGGGAATCGCTTATCCGATTTTGATAAAACATATTAAAAACATCATTTTCCTCGATGTTTTTATATAGAAAGACAAAAGAAAATACATAAATTTCGTTGACTTAATATCGTCTGCAGCCTCTTTGAATTTGTCAAGTCTGAAACATTGCCGTTTGGTAATGCGATAAATACCTACTTGTAACGTTAAGACTAGGATCAATGTCAGCCTGTATAAGGCGAGGGTTACTTCTCATCGCGCTGTCCAGCCTGATAGTGTCCGGAGTTGGGAATATTCGGGAATCTGGTAACCTTGGATACAATATGACGTCAGGTGGCGGAAGTGGTCGTGATATTGGTGTCGCTGTTGTTGTAATGTAGGTGAATTCTTCTATCTCGCCGGCTGTATAAATAAAAAATAAATAAATAATAAATAAATAAACAGATAAAAAGACAATATAGAAAAAACATCAAAGATAATTATAAAAGTATAAATCAATTAATCTTAATGAAACAATATCATACATTAGAACCTTTAAAATCATTGTGTACCTGTTTTGGATAGTTGCTTCAGCAAATAAGTGATATCGTCCATACATTTTTTTTTATTTTTTTGAAAGTTTGTTTCGTTTGTAAAAGATTAACAAATCTATGACATCTAGCGAAGAAAAATGATACTCATTTTAATTTTCTGTTCATTAAGTGTTTGGTTAACTGAATCATATCTTGAAGTACTTTGCTCCCAAAAACATTTAATAATATAATCAATTTACGAGGATGCTTGTTAATATTACTACGGACATAATGATGATCTGGTTATCTTCCTCGCATAAAATATTACGTAATGCTTTTATCTTTTATTAATGAAACGCTTTTATGTGCAGGCAGAATTAAAGACTTCCAGAAATAAATCCGAGATAACTTTTAGTGTTTACATTTCTTTTATTGTCAGTGACGTAGTAAAAATATCATATCGTAAGAGGGCGATCAGAAACTCGTAACTCTAGTTTGTAAACGTCGCAATTTCACGGTTTTGGTTTCCCATCGACGATAACTAAAGTGAAAGTGTCATAGAATTTTTTGTCTTACTTCTTCTATGAAATATGATAAATTTTCATTGCAACTTGCGTTGAATGATCAAGCCAGAATTGATATACTGAACCGCACAGCTAACTCCTTACTTTTGTTTTTTGTATAACTAAGTAATCGTTCAATAAATCGCATTGGTTTTTCATAATTTAGTAGATAACCTATTTTCCACCAGTTTTAGTCAAAAACAAATTTAACATGGAATAAAAACATGGTGAATTATTCAGGTTTTTGTTAAGATGCGTGCGCATGCATTTCAAAATCGTTAAACGCACGTGCACGTTGGACGAGGTAAATGGCACGTAAAATTAAATTTGTTAAATAAATGAGAATATGTCATCTACTGAAATATGAAAAAATCAAAGCGATTGATTGAGCGATTACTTAGTTATACAAAAAAGTGAGCAGTTAGCTGTGCTGTTAAGTGTATAATCGAAACTAAATATTTCCAAAACGTTCGATCTTGACATTTGATCTTCATAGATTTGAACTGGTATTTGATTTTATTTCTACGATCTTTACCTTGATCACTTTATGTTTATATGTAAAGTTACATACGGGCTAACAAATAGCAGGAGCAGTATTCCGGTATTTCACAAATCCATAAAGAAGTCCTATATTTAAGCCGTGAACTGGAAATGGGAACGTTTTGGCATTTGAGATAAAGGTGGGTCCAAATCCTTTCGCTTAAGCACAGCTTGATCAGGACCAATTCTGCTCTCTGAGAGTGGCTACAGGTTATAAAGATGTTATTAAAGAACAACATTGTGATCAGACTGTGTGGATTCACAGGTTAATCTAGATCCATCTTTGTCTAAAATGTCTTAAGAGTCATTTTTCTAGATTTGATTTCCAAACTTTAATTGAAGCCACAAACCTTAATTGAAGCCACTTGATAGTTTGAAAAAAATTATAATGTGATCAAGTAGAAATTTGAGACCAAGAGCTACTCCACCTATACGTCACCGGCTATCAATCTATATCCGCTTTTATATTTAATTGGTATAAAGATGCAAATGTTGATGTAAATGCCCTCCTACGCGCTTTCAGACGAGTCAACTAAAATAATTGCATTTATAACTACACATTCATTAAGTACACCCGACGTACACCGTTCCAAATCCCGAAGATAACCCTATATTAACTAAATTTAGACTCTTTCAAAACTTGTCAAAGTGTTAAAAAAATAAAGAAAACATGACAAATCGATATTTATCATTACCTCATATCATCCCCTGAATGCAAGCAGGTGCTAAGTGTATATATCATATATACACTTAGCACCTTCTTGCATTCAGGGGATGATATTATGGTACCCAAGAAGGATGATGAGGTGAATTTCGGCGTTGTGTAACTGACATAGCGACGTAAAACTTTGTAAAAATATCGTAACAAAAGACCATGTCAACTTCTTGCACTAGAGGAATTTTTATCTTCGAAATTCTGATAGAACTTTCAATGTTTGAATCTATCGGAAGTTTTCAAATTGAAAAGACATAAAACACGACAGGTTAATTGCGTAGACGAATCCAAGATGTCTGTATGGTTATATTATCCCCTTTATAAAGCGCAACTATTCATTAAGCCAGTCAAGTTTTGGAAAATACGCTAATCACAGTTGAGTCTAAAATTGATCTAGATCAGCTTCGCTTGCATGCTGAAGGATCAAGATCAGTATTGTTCTCTTATAAGTTATTGATGAGTTTGAAATTTGAAGCTTAAAGACATTGGGAGGGGGTTGTGACTTTTATCAAATTTTCCTATCATAATTTCCTTCTGCCAAAAGCTCACCCCTCCTGATTTTCGCTGGCAGCTGATCCCAGTCTTCAATGTCCTATCTTACCTTTACAAGTATAGTTCGCCAGTAAATACTTCAGAGAGTCCAGGGATTTATAATCGTCAACTTGGAAGACTTAATCTCTACTAGACCTGCTGGCCGTGGCTGACTGCTGATCCCAGTCTACAATGTCCTATCTTACCTTTACAAGTATAGTTCGCCAGTATATACTTGAGAGAGTCCAGTGCTTTATAATCATCAACTTGGAACACGTAATGTCTACTTGGTTTGCTGGCTGTGGCTCGTAGTTCATCATAGTCGACACCGTCACCAACACCGATAGCAAATACCAGCACATCTTTGTCCTGTAATAGTGGATTACATAGATTTAGACAGAAATCAAACATGATTACCACATTTGCCATATACGCCCTTCTTTCATTAAGCCCCATATTCCTAAAAGCATCGTGATATAATAAAGAACCCGACAATATTCGCATGGTCAGGTGCATATTTCATACAAATAATGAATACACTCAAGGATCATAAGTCATTCCACAAATGGCGTCCGTGAAAGTTGCGTTCATACAACCGGCGAGTTAAATTGTCCGGAATGGGGGTATGTTCATCTTCGCAAGCCAAGGGTTACTTCCTCCACTTTGTTCCTTACGAACCCTTGGCCGCTCGCTTCTATTGAAATCGAAAGTACCATCATGCCACCTTTCGGCGATAAAGAATCGCGGCCCTTTGCAGTTGCTATTTCTGGCCAATCAAAAGCCTCGTACTAAAACGTGTTAGGCGATGCATCAAATACGGATATCGATTTTGACGTCAGCCGTGACGTTTTCGTTTTGACAAAGAGGGCTTGTTTAGTGTGTTTTGATTGGATAATGGGAAAGTTATCGCGTCCAATGAAATCGCACGGTGGTACTTTCGATTTCCATAGAGGCGAGCGGCCAAGGGTTCGTAAGGAACAAAGTGGAGGTAGTAACCCTTGGCTTGCGAAGATGGGGTATGTTATGAACCAATGTGTATTTTACACATGTTTCACGTGATGCTCGCGTGCTTTGATTCTTAATTTTAAGGGATTGATCTCCCTTTTGTTTATGTTTTCGTATGCTGTCAAAATGGATAGGAAACGCAAAGAAATAAGCACTAATCACAAAGAAATGATCGTTAAACTGGCAAGTGACAACATGAACAGCTCAAAAATCGCACAGCTGTTGGGATTAAATAGATTTACAGTGGGGAAGTTTCTAAAAAGATTTAAACAGTGGTTCTATTGAAAATAAACATCGAAGTGGAAGACCGAAGAAGACCGACGATCGCGCAGACCGGCGACTTTTGCGTGTTGTGAAAGACAATCGATAAAGACTTTAACTGACATTACAACTACTTCAACTCACAAACACCAACAAAAATAGCCCGAGAGACAGTGAAGTAAAGCTTTATGGTTTCAAGAGGAGAGTTTTGAAAAAGAAAATTGTAATAAGTCACAAAAACAGAGTAACAAGGAGGGCTTGGTGCAGAACAAGGTTGAATGTAACTGTTGAGAACTATTGGAGGAGAGTTATGTTCGCAGACCAAACACAGGTTGTGTACTGGAAAGACAGAAAAGTGTATATTTGGCGTCGGGATGAGGAAAAATGGGCTCCGATGTGTCTTGGTGAACATGCTGATGCCTTCCAAACTTGAAAGTCAGTGTTATGTTTTGGGGCTGTATTAGGCCCTACTTATGGTGGTGTTGGAACTCTAGTGCCTGTGAATGGAAACATAAACTCTGAAAATTATTAAAGACCTTTGAGTTTTTCAATGAGTTAACCAATGGGGAATTAAATTTCTTAAAGTACTATAGCATTAGAAGTGCAGTTAAATCCTTTATTCAAAAAGTCAATATTCAAATAGATTTCACGTCTTTACTCTCGAATCACAATCCATCCGTAAGCTATTGTATATACCACTACTTAACAAAACAAAACTTCAATAAATTCGTTTATTCTTTGTTAATAGAAAATGAAGCAAACCCCACTTGTCAAGAAAAATGGACTTTACTCTATCCAAATATTAATATACAATGGTTGAAGATCTATTCATCCGTATTCAATTTAACGAATGACACATATCTACAATGGTTACAAACACGAATTATTCACAGAATATTACCGACTAACTCACTGTTGAAAAAAATAAATTTAAAGGATGACAGTTTATGTGATTTTTGTCAACTTACAGATGAAACTCTAATACATATATTTTTTGATTGTAGCAAAATAAAAAACAATTCTAAGGAATATTGAATTGATTATATTGGACACAGAGATTATAATCAACAAAGTATCGATATTGTTCTAGGATATGACAATAATCCCAAAGTAAACACATTGTATCTTGAGTTTAAAAGATATGTTTATAATTGCAAATACAAAAAAACCTATCCCGTCTATCAATGGCTTTATAAGACACCTGTCACTTATCCTAAAAATCAATACAGTGAGAAATTACAATGAACATTACAGAGAAAACTGGGCAATTGTAAAAAGGCTGGTACAGAGTCATGAACAAATTCACTTGTAATAGTAGGCACGCAATTATTTAACCAGTAAAATGTTATAATTGATATGATGGTACACTGCAATCTTTTCTTTTTTCTCAATTTTATACCATTTTCAAATCATTATTCACCTTTTCAAATACGTACCTTTAATTGTACTCGACAGTTGAAATCAGTCATAAAACATAAAATAGTATGTATTATATCCCTTGTAAAAGAGAATATATTGAAATGCATTAGTTTATAAATGATGAATGAACGCAGCGAATACGCTGAATATATAATAATGTATTGTATATTTTACATGCTTGTGATTGTATGGAATAGTACAAATAAAGGTTAAAAAAAAAAAAAATAAAAAAAAAAAAAATAAAAAAAAAAACCTGTCTGATCAGGATCCATATTGTTCTCTAATAGATTCTTCGTGACATGTAGTAACTTAAAGAGAGCAGCATTTATGCATATTGGACTCCATTTAACAACAGATTGATCTTGAAACTCAATTTTGAAAAATGCTATAAGGGAGTTTTTTCCAGATCTCGGCTCAAAAAAAAAAAAAAAAAAAAAAAAAAAAAAAACTCAGAATTTATGACGTCGGCCATGTTTTGTGGAACCACTTTTGACCATTGAGAGTAGGAGGAGTTGTGTTGATAAACTTTGGACGTACGTACGGACGGACAGATGGAGAATATGATACCAATATACGACAGCCTACGGCGCAGCGTATAAAACTAATATAGACCGGATATAGGAAAAAATCCATCAGTCAGTTGATGGATTTGAGACCAACATGGATCTACACCAGGAGGTGCTTATACACAATCATGCTGATTTCTTAAAGTACTATAACGACCTGAATTGATAGTTACGTTTTTATGAAGAATGGATGATACGTGTCCATTGAAATATCCGAAAAAACGTAGATTTGTTTTAAAGTGACATTTCAGAATTATTTTTACAAAAAAATTACTTTTATTCTATCTGAAAGATTATCTTTTCTTATGGAAATTCTGAAAATTTCAAGTCAAAGTATTGAACCGTTTACGAGAAATATATATTTTTGTACAGAAATTAAACAAATTGTTGTGGACAACAGTTCAGATTTATATAGAATTTGTCATTTCTGTCTCAACTTTAAAGGCGCATTTCTCGCTTATAAATAACAACTTAAAAAAACCGATAGCATTTCTACGCATTAGAATAAACAATCTTTGCATCAAGACATACTTTTAAAAAATGAATAAATGTGAAATGTCACTTTAATAAAATGACTATGTATACCTTTAACTTCTTGGCTGAAGACAACAAATGTTTCCTATCCGTGGACATCCCATCCGTGATGAGAATAACCACATGCGGCACGTTCTTACGACTACCATATCGATGTGTAAACATGTACTTTCTGATATATCTGAGCGCGGCTCCAGTGTTGGTTTTACGTGTGGCACGGTGCCGTATCTTCAGTAATGCTCTCTCCAGTAAATCTGGCCTGTTGTTCTGCCATAGTTGAAAGTGGACGTAGAATGAGTCACCAAATGATATGACGCCGACTCGGGTCTGTGAAGGGCCGTTGCCGAGCTCGAACTGGTTGGAGACATCTTTAATGAATGTAAGTTGACGCTGAAAATCTGGTTTCCATATGCTGCTAGATGAGTCGATGGCGAATACGATGTCAACTGTCTGGTTGTTGCAGGGGCTCCCTGGAAATACATGAATATAAACTGACACGTATATTGCATATAGGGATGCACGGTTTCTTTTGTGTGTCGGTATATATTTCATTTTACTTACACATGTATCCAATACATAGGGTAATCCGAATTTTCTCTTGACGAAATTTGCTCTTTGATAATTTTGTTGATGTCGCTTAGTGTAAATGAGCGACACCAACATGTCAAAGAGCGAATTTCATCAGAGAAAACTCTGATTATACATGGGCGCCCTTTATGTAGCTTCGAGAGAAAAACACAAAGAAGAAATAAAAAGACCCAGATTACAAAACCAGGTAGCAATTCCAACATTCAATTCTTTTAAAAAGATCGCTTTTAGAACCCAATCATTCTAAATAAGCTATATATAACCTGGATTTGTGTACGTGGGACACTATCTTATATTACCAGAAAGAAAGCAGATAGGGGTGCTTTTCAAATGTATCAAATATGTAATGGTATACCTGTGGACAGGGTTTTTCAATGTCTTTTGCAAACTTCACAGTAGGCAATCTGTTTTGTGATATACCAGACATGATATAAATTAAGAGAAATACAGAATGTTTATAAAAACAGATCTATGAATAGAAAATGCGTTTTGCACATACAATAGATTACTAGACCTCAAACAGATTTATTTTTTGTTCCTTCTTTGGACACCTACCAATGTAATTAGTATCAAACATGACATGTTTTGTGAGGTTTTCAACATACGTTACACTACATTTCATGGTGTGAATAATGTATGGTGTTTTGCACAATAACTGAAAATATCATACATTAGGTGCCAGAAAACGATTCAAAATGATATTCTTTGAACTATCGTTGGTGAAAAATACCAAGACAATAAGATGAGCTAGATGGTTACAAAAAGTATTGATACTTTGATCACTTTAACTTAAAATCATAGATAAATGCAACGTGTAGGGATTTTTCTAACGCCACACTTGCCATATTGCTGGTCATGCACAACTACTGTAGGCCTATCTATAATTTTATGGCGGTTCTGCCATTTACACATTTTAAAAAATGGTTATATGGAACAGGTAGTTACATGTGCATCACATACTTGTGCCAATTGTACGTGCTGTGAATATGTGATGCAATTACAAATGGTGTGCCACTCGATTTTTTGATGGCCAACAGCTATTCGTAAATACTATTGGGAACTTGAATAACATTTTCTAATTTTGACATGACACGGGATATTTCACACCAGTAAAATCTGCACATCTAATTACCCTGTCAAGTCAAACAAATTACACAGTTAACAAACGACGACGATATAGTCCCGGCAGCTAGTCGTAAACTGTGCACTTTACAAATGTTTATCTGTAAAAACTAGCAGAAAAAACAATAGTTTACATATATTTTGGTGAAAAAGACATCGTCGCATTTCTTCAGCAACTTTGTAACTACAATTTGTTTAAGGCTATTGTTACAAGGTTTTGGCAGAACAGCAGCGATTTTTTTTTTTTTTTTTTTTTTTTTTTTTTTTTAACTTTATTTTCAATATAATATACATAAACATAATAAACTTAGATGAAATATTGGTGGTAATTTAACAAAGATATACATAGGCATAGTATTGGTGGTATTCTAGCTACTAGATGATAAATCTAATAAATCATTTGATATCAGTTGAATGTATGGTATCTAATTTCATTGTGATTTATAAAAACATTACCGTTTCCTGGTATGAGGTATAGTTGAGTTTGGAAATCATTGAGAGACAGGTAAAACCGTTGAAATTCAACGTTTGTCTCTCTCTCTCTCTCGATGGTCACCTTTCATGAATTTCACACACTTTCTTTATCAAAATGTACCTTGTTATATCAATATTCGATCGTCTAATTTCAGGGTTATCTAACTCTTTGTTGTTTGATGAGGAAGTAGTATAGAAATGATTTTGTTGATAAGCATAATATACAGTCAACTGTTCAATCTTAAATTTAGCTTTACATATGCATATGTGATAAACAGTTTCTATGTTTAAACTTATTCTGAAAATAAAGTATTGCTTTATATGGAAGAACGAAATATGTGTAAATATAAGCAAACAAAAGATAAACAGAGAAGAAAAAGTTTAAAGCATGCTATAGTTTGAAGTGTGTTATTTGGATCGTACTTTTTATTGATCTTGTACCAGTCTCCCAACAATTGCCCAATTTTCTTTTTTGCTCTCATTTTTCTGAGTTTGTTCGATAATTTCAAAGGCTAGTTTAAGGTGTCGTTTGAAGCCGTTTTGTGTGGGTAGAATCTTTTTTAATTTGCTGTTGTAAATATATCGTTTTAATTCTAGGTTTAAGATATCAATTTTAGGTTTGTTTTCACAACCAAGTAAAACATCTATACTGTTAAGTTGATAATTGTAATTAAGTTGGTTTAGCTTTTGATTTAAAAATTGGATTATAGGTTGGATTTTTGTACATTCGAAGAATAGATGTAAAAGATTCTCTTCGTTTGTAAGACAAAATGTGCAAGTGTTGTGATCGGTAATGTTCATTTTTTGTAATAGTGAGTTGGTTGGAAATATCCTGTGTACAATCCGAGTTTGTAACCATTGGATAAAAGTGTCATTGGTTAAATGGAAAACATTAGAATACACTTTTTTCCAGTCTTTATTAATGTTATTAAATTTTGATAGCCACTTGTTTTTACTTGTTGGAGTTTCTTCATTATATATCAATGTTGAATAAGTATATTTGTTAACACTAGATTTTGTTATGATGGGAAATATATAGCTATTCATAGAAGGATTGTGACATTGATTCAAATATGTAAAATCGACATGAACATGCATCTTTTGTAAAAAGGATTTAATCGCGTTTCTTATGCCGTAATAGTCGAGAAAATTTAGTTTACCGTTAACTAAATGATTAAAGTATTCAAATGATTTAAAGTTTCCATTTTCCGTAAAAACGTCTTTAATTAAAATGACTCCGCTTTCAAATAGAGTTTTGTTGAAAATATATTTAGAATCGATTGTTATTCCTTCGTTGTAGAAAATTGGTGCATGCAGTATTTGAATTCCATTCTGAAATCTAAACTTTTCAATATATGATATGTACGACTGCAGAACATCTATCCAGAATGCATTTTTTATTTTCTTCATTAGAATTAAACCATAGAATTTTCCGCTTTTCATTAATTTATTAATATCAATACAAATATTTGCTAGGCCGTGATATGCGGATTCTGGCTTTAGTATCAAATCTTTTAACCATTTCAATTTCATACTTTTTATAAAATTTACAATGTCTGGTATTTTTAGCCCACCTTCTTCATAGTCTTTGATCATGATAGAAGACTTAATTTTAGGTCGTCCATCCCAAATGAATTCCGTAAATAGCTTGTTTAATTTGTTTAAAAAAAGATGCAGAAGGGGTCGGCAAGCTTATAAAAAGATGATTTAATAGTGGCATTAAAAGGGTTTTAACGACTATAATTCGACCGATTGGAGTAAGTTTTCGTCTTTTCCAAAAAGATATACTATTATTTATACTAATCCATTTTGTGTCGAAATTCAAAGCGACCATTTTTTTAGATCAACGTCAAATAAAATTCCTAATAATTTAAATTGTGTATCTCCCCAGGATAATTTCCACCTCGTTTTGATTGACCTTGTACTGTATTTTAAGGATCCAATCCATATAAGTTTTGTTTTGTCGAAATTGACTTTCAGACCCGATATCTTAGAAAATTCGTCAAGAATCTTTAAAATGGCGTGTAAAGATTTTTCAGTTCCATCTAATAAAAGAGTTGTGTCATCAGCGAATTGAGAAATAAGATACTGCGTTCCTTTTATCTTAATGCCAGATATATCTTTGCAGTTTTTTACTTTTAAGTTTAATATTTGCGCACAGAGAATAAAAATATATGACGAAATTGGATCGCCTTGTCCGCATCCTCTTTTAACTCGGAAGTAGTCCGATATGAAACCGTTTAGTTGTACAGAGACTTCTGTATCGTATAAGAAGAGTTTAATCCAATTTTGAACCATTTCTCCAAAGTTAAAAAAAGATAAGGTTTCTTCGATAAATTTGAAGGATAACGAGTCAAAGGCTTTTTCAAAGTCTATGAGCATTAACAACCCTGGTATCTTATTTTCGTCACAATGCTGCATTATATCATAGATTAACCTAGTGTTTTCTCCAATAAACCTTCCTTTTATGAAACCTGTTTGATCTTTCGATATTAATTTATTCAATATTAGTTTTAATCTGTTTGCAATAGAGCCTGATGCTAGTTTGTATAAAACGTTCAAAAGGGTAATTGGTCTCCAATTTTTTAGAAACTGTTTAGCTTTATTTTCTTTCGGAATGCATGTTATGTTTCCAAGTTTAATGCTTTTTGAGAAGGAACCTGACGTATAGGCAAAATTTATTGATCGGACAACAAAATGACCAATCTTATTCCAAAATACTTTGTAGAAATTTGAAGTAAAACCATCGCACCCAGGGCTTTTGTCGTTTTTCATATTTCTTAACGTTTCTGTAACCTCTTTGTAAGTTAATAAACCTTCCAACTGCATTGATTCGTTATCTGTTAATTTATTGTATCCGATGTTTTGAAATTCTGCATTTAAATCGAAATATTCGGTACACGGGCGGACGTCATAAAGATTTTCGTAAAATTTCTTAGTTTCTTCTAATATTTTGTCTTGGGAATAAATTTTCGAACCGTCTTCTTTTTCAATGAAAGGTATATTTTTATTTACACAGTGTTGTTTTTCAAGATTGCAGAAAAAAGATGTGACTTTCTCACCTTCATCTATCCATTTCGATTTAGATCTAACAAAAGCCCCTTTAAGTTTAGTTTGTCGAATTTCGTGTAATTCTGATTGTAAATTCAATAGTAATTCTTTATTTGATTCATTTAACATGTTTTCAATATCGCTAATTTTTGTTATAAGATAGTTTTCACGCTGATTCATTTCCTTTTTTTTGTGCGATGCATATGATATGGTTTGGCCTCTAATCTCCATTAATAATGTTTCTAGAAAAAGTTGGTCGTTTATAGTAAATTGTATTTCACTTTTGTCCATATTTAAAATGTTATTATGATTATACACTGGGAGACTATATTGTAATATGGTTTTGTTTATTTTGTCATTGATACTGCCAATATAATTGATATCAGATAATAGTGAATTATTGAATTTCCAGTATCCTTTACCGTATTTAGTTTCTGTAAGTTTGAGATTTAAAACAATAATTGTGTGATCTGATTTGTAACTAATGTCTACATCACAATTTTGAATATACTCATTTAAGTTGCTTGTAGCAAGAAAAAAATCTAATCGTCCCTGTTGAATTGGTGTTAGTCTTTTCCATGTATATTTTTTACTGTCTCCGTGAATTTCTCTAAATGGGTCTATAAGATTTCTATTTTCTATCATGGATAATAGTAATTTTCTTGAATTGATATTGTGATTGGTATTTCTATAGTTCTTATAATCTAAATCGGGATTTAAAACTAAATTAAAGTCGCCACAAATGACAAAAGTATCATTGTTATTCATCACATCAATAGACTCAAACATTGTGCTAAAGAATCGTGGGTCATCTATGTTCGGAGCATATATGTTTATGAGTAGAAAATTCAAATCGGAAACCGTTACATCTAAAATTAAAAATCGACCTTCATTATCCTTAACCATGTTATTCACCTTCACACCAGACTCTTTTCTTATTAAAACTCCTACACCCCGTGCGTTTGCCCTTCCGTGACTGAAGAAACATTCCCCATTCCAATCCGAGTACACAACTTTTTCTGAACTTTGCGTGAAATGCGTTTCCTGAAGACAAATTATATCCGCTTTCTTTTGTTTGAAGAGTGAAAATAAATCCATGCGCTTCTTAAAATTATTGAGTCCGCGGCAATTGTAGGACAAAATTTCTAGATTATCCATTATTAAATAAAGATCGGCGATTCATGTTACTAGATGAGTCAATTATATAGTAAACTGGTACAATGTCATAAACATATGGAGGACGATCTTGTGCAAACGAACACAATACACATGGGTATACAGGCCCGTAGGAAGCAATTTTATATCGGGGGCCATAAGTGTCTTAATATTGAAGGGGTTAATTTTGATTTCTCTACATTTTCAGTGTAAAATAAGAAAAAAATCGGTATTTTAGCCATTTTTGGTGACTTAGCCACCACCCCCCAACCATTCCTACGGGCCTTCTAAACATCCCCTTTTAATTTTCATTTGATAACATGGACATAGAACGTTTTACTATGGTGGGGAAAGAGGACTGTTTAAACGCTCTTCCTTGAACTTGAGGAATATAAATGCCAGTAGATTTATAGAAAAATGTAAATAATTTCTGAATGTTAAATTTCTTTTTGACGATTTACTGGATTACCGGATTATAGAAATGAGCTGGGATCTGGAAAAACGTCCCTTATAGCATTTGAGACAGCCACATTTCAAGACCAGCCTGTGCCTAAACGAAGACTAGCAAACACCGATGCTGCTCTTCTTTGGTTGCTACAGGTCACAAAGAAGCTATTAGTGAACTACATGGATCCTGATCAGACTGTGCGTATGCACAGGCTGGTCTGGATCCAGGTAGTTCTCAAATTCCATAAAGGACGTTTTTCCAGATTCTGGCTCAAATATAAAAAAAATGTGATGTTATCACTCAAAGGAGGGAGTGCTTGCCAGATTTACAAATCACTTAATAACCTCTAGATATACTGGTATCAAAGTAATTTAGCCATGTCAAGGTCGATTTGGCTTATCTGTATAATAGAAAAAGTAATCGTTTGTCAGTAAATTCATGCAAGATGTAATTTTAGCTAAGATTGACTAAAACATTGCACACAATTTACGTGTATGATAACTTTAATTGATTGAGGTCCCGTGGTTGATCCCCGGTCGAGGCAAACATCAGTTGTGATATTTGCCTCATGGTTAGATAATCGTAAACTTATATAGAGTCTCGGAAATTGTGCCGCGGAAGATCGCGTGAAAGAAAAGACAGGAATCCATGGTAAGCTGCGATATAGTCATAACAGTTGAAAGAGGCGTTCAACCCATTCAATCAACCAACTTTAGTTATTTTTTTATCAATTACATTTAGGGGTTCTTTTTTCGTTTTTGTTTGGAACAACATCCTTTCCCCTTTTCGGTTGTTTTTATTAACTGAAAGCGCATGCTCTGGGTAGGTCGTATAGTAGCATTTGTTTTCTATAATCTCCATTTATGTATGTTGTATTTTACGGCACATTTACAGAAATAAGTGCATGCTCTTTAACATTCTGCAATACGCCATAAATTTGATCCATTGAACAATTGCGTTTGACAACTCCCTTGAAAACCCAAATGATCCCTATACGTTACTCAGGGTGTGATAAGCAGCATTTCTTTTACATCCATTTATGGATGTTGTATTTTATGGCACATTTTCAGAATTGAGCACATTTTGTATGATATTCTGCAATACGCCCCATTTGATCCGTATTGTTATTGAGTCTGACAACACCCTAGAAAACTGGATGTCTTTTAGGTTTTAGCCGACAACAGAATACCATTTACCTACTCTTCAAGTCTGCAGATGTAATCAAGTTGTCATTTAAACCTAATTTCATTATAAATAACAAGCAACAAAATATTTTCTGCAGTATAATTACAGGAACAAAAACACGCCCATTGTCAACAATTATTACCAACACTTGTTAACAGTGTAATATTTTATGTGTGCATACATGATTCCGGTAATAAACAAAAAAGTGTGTACATACATAGAGATTTTGGCGTTCGCTTGAATACCAGCGCTTTCTTTCAAACCTCTGATAATGACATTTGCGCTTTAGTAAACATATACTGAACAAAAGTGAAAACGCTACACTGCGAGATTTCTTATTTCTGGAAAAGATTAGAACTTTTATCATAAAATGTATTTTGACGTTATTTCCCAGGCTTTCAGCAATCGTTTTGTCGAAATCTTATTGTCCTGTCTCCTTTAATGTCAGACTAACAGCCCTTAATGCGTTTAGAGCTTATTTCATCTAATACCGCATATGCGCATGCGCAGAAAACGCTTCATTATTTTTTCGGATTTGGTCATATACGGGTTACCAAAAAACACTTAAAATCTCATTTATCTATTGTAGCAAGCTCTTAAATCAAGGTCCAATCTGTCAATTTCGCAAATTACCTCCCTTTGACATAAACAAATAAGGAATTTAAAATGTTTGGTATACACAAATTTATCACGGTTTTCGATTGGGGGTTTTGTCAACATCATGCAGGTCTTACAGGGGATTTTTGAACCATTTCTTCGCCTAGGATTGTTCCAAGATGTCCATGCAATAGCGATTTGAATTTCCTATGGAGATTACATTGTACATTTTTCAAGCTTTGGAAGATAATGAAAATTCTGCTTTTCAAACATCATTTTCTAAGCGCTGAAAAAATTTTATGCAAGCTTCTTTACATTCCTGACTGGTAACTTGTCAGACTACCATTCCGTGCAGTCAAGCATGGTTTGCATTCTTCTGCTTGGATTTCTGAAGGTTTAAATTTCCGTTCAAATTGTACACCTGAAAAAACGGACCCCTGTCACATTAAAAGGGTCCGTTTTTCATCCCCGTAATTAAGAGCCACAAAACGTTTAGTGCTTGGCAAAACCAAGTGAATGAACAATGCAAAACACTTTCATTTGATTTCTTTACATGTTGTATTTAGAAGAAATATGACAAGCAAAGTAGGTGTAGCGTTTTCACTTTTGTTCAGTATAGTTTGTGAACTAAGTTTAAGGCGACCAGGAGAAATTCTCTACGAAACAAAAAATCGGATTCAAGTTTCTTCGTCACAGTATATTCATTTGTTATCGATCAAAAGTTTTCGAAAGAGAATCTTAACCACAAATTGATTTTTGTTGTTCTACGATGACAAAAATACGAATGATATTCCTTTATTATTATCTATCAATTCTTCGAATTCTTATTCATACCCGCATTTCCGGTTTATAATAACTTTACATTCAACTTGATGTGAGCGTTTTTGCTTAAATGTAACAGACGTGACCTTTTCTTTTAATTGTTAGGAATCCTGTTCAGGAAGCAATCTTTTAAAGTTTCGTAAGCAGAACCAATTTTGTTTATAAGCTGTTTTAAAAATGCGTAGAATGTCGCAACTGCTTACAACAGATACATGATTTCCAATAAGTGAGCACGAAAGCAATGTTAAACAATTTAGAATAATTCTTAACCATAAATGGCTGCCTGGCAGAAATGGGAGGGTAAGTGGAGAAATTACTTGTTAGTTTTTACATGATGACTATTAAATTCTATTTAAAGAATGAGACATGTTTCTCATTAAAATGTTGATGAATCGAAGGAAACGTAGACATAGCCAAGATTCCTGGTTAGAAAGTAAAGCATTCCTGTTGTCAAAATCTGTTCACACCTAGTGCAAGTCTTGGCACAGTATCGCATAATCTCTATGGGTAATAGAATTCCGTACGTCAGACAAATTGTTAACACACATATAACGAAGATCGGGGCTGGGCTTAACACTTCCCAAGAAGGTAGAAATTTTAGATTTCAAAACTTACAGAAAGAAAACGAGAAAATACGAGAAAAGAAGAGAAAAGATATACTTACCGAGAACTGTATGATAAAGGGCCACCGACAACAGTAAAAAGACCTGAAATGATAGAGAAAATTTTTGGCTTAAATGAAATATAATAACATTTCCTAAAATTGTTTTAAGCTGCAATTACGAGGTTTTGAAGGAAAAACAGCGATATGTTTAACCAATTATCACACAGTGACTACTTTTGACTCTCCCCAAGATAATGGCTTTGGAGGTCATCGTGGAAAATAAAGAAATTGGTTGTGACAAGCAATTTCTTCATTTCCCTCAAGATTTTCTACATAAAAAGACCAAAAGAATGCAAATTTTCATTCACTTGAAATTGGCGTCTGCGTTATCTTTGAATTTTGACTAGTCTAAGATTTTACCGTTTGGTAATGGGTTAATCAGGATCCGTTATTAGACTGATAAGTAACTTGAGACAACTTATTAATTATGAAATTGCATTTCATTTGGGCGTTTAAATTTTCCACAAATATTTCCGTATTTTAAGAGGCATAAGGTTACTTGCGTGGGAGACTGCCAATTGAATGTCATCGAAAAATAGCAGAATAAGCTCTAATGTTTTAGGGTAAGAAGGGCCTAATTAAAAGCACCACTTTCTAGCCATATGGAATGCATTAAATTACACACACTTGTAAATACACTTCACATAAGTTGATTCACCCTGCCGGATTTCAAGATTATACTTCAAGTACAAATATTATTTACTCTGTGTTCATATGCAAGGGAGGTTATTTTGAACATTTTTGTCTAACATTTCCATAAATATGCATTAATTCAAAATTCTAAATCGTACAAAATGCTTATATTTGGAAAGGAAATGCAACACAGTTTAGGAATTACAAGCACTTCTCAAATTTCGCCGCTGACTCTTTGGTGCTAAATAGGCCCTTCTTACCTTAATTGACATTTTGAATCCTCTTTACCTTTCGTATGAGGAATTCTACGAACTTTTGTACGATTTTTGCAAACAATCAGATTAATTTTGTACATCACAATATGATTTATTTATCATGCATTTGATCTGTTGCATTAATGTTGTGTTTCAAATAATTCTTTTAAATTCTTCGTGAAATATGAGCCGGGATCCGGCAATTTTAACGATTTTATGGAATTTTAGACCAACATAGAGACCATTTGCATACTCTGATCAAGATCCACGGTTTTCCTCTAATAGATTCTTCATGAACTGTAGAAACCCCGACAAACGTTGACCTAGGTTAGAATGGACTCTGCCAAAACGTTGGTGGGGGTCAGAACCTCGTAACTACAGCTTCACAAAGCTGGAGTTACGAGGTTTTGACCTCCCATCGACGATAAGCTTATCCGAATCATTGGTGGCAAGGGCAGATCCAGGATTTTTACCCAGGGGGGGGGGGGATCAAAGCCCAAGTGATGACTTAAAATGTGTTGAATATGTAAAGTTATACATATAAGACCCCAGCCATAGATCCACCCTTGGTGGTATTCAAATGCTTTCTTGTTCTTGGTTACAATTCCAGTTACAAAAACTTAATATTACCAATCGTTACAACACAAACAAAAACAACAGAAACTCGCTAATGACTTGATAAAACAGGTGTCGGCTAAGATAAGTTAATTTAGCACTCTCAAACTCACGTAGCGTCTGTTACGTAGATAAACCAGTCATTGAATATATGATAACACAGAAAATATCGAGGGAGAAGGAAAATGGTGATCATAAGCATATTCTCCTTTTATCTCAATGTTTTCTGTGTCTTTCTTTATTGACAACATCAAAGCAGGTCTTGTTTTAGAAAGAGCTAAGCTATGTAATAGGGTAATAATGCTAATCTTTTTCAAGAAAACGAAAATTTGAAAAGATTGAAAAAAGATTGTTAGATGCTACAGACGAAATAATTGTTACTCCAAACAAATAATCTACGTTGTGGCGAAGAAAAAAAACTTGAATTTGTCGTCAGTTTCCTTTCACCCACCAAATTTTGCGATGATTCTATACACAGTTATAATCATATAGGACGTCGCGCACGGTATTGGGGAACTAAATGTAACGTCAAACTAGCGAACGTCATTATTCTGATAATTGCGGAACGTTGAAGTTTTTACGTAGACGGTTGTGTTGTGCTTTTAATGCTTACTCTCTTTACAAACTAACGTGATTTAAAAAGACAAAACCATGTTTTAAGAAAATCTCCACTATTTCTGTCTTTTGCACTTCTTAAGCTTAAACGCCACTTTGATCCGTTTTATTTTCGTCTTAAAATGCGCCAAATAGATACTTTAAAGTGACATTTCAGATTTTTTTGTCATAAATTTTACATTTATTTCTATCTGAAAGAGCACAATTCCTTATGAAAATTCTGAAAATTTTAAGCCAAAATATTGCGCCGTTTACGAGATATTTATAATTTTGTGTTAAAATTGAACAAATTGTTGTGGACAACAGTTCGGATTTATATGTAATTTATCGATTATGTCTCAACTTTAAACACGTGTTTCTCGCTTATTGGCAACAACTTAAAAAAACTAATAGTATTTATACTCATTAGAATAACCAATCTTGGCATCAAGCCATACTTTAAAAAAATGAAATTGGAATGAAATGTCCCTTTAAAGGCTGCGCCAATTAAAAAAAGTTTACGTTTATAAAATTTCTGTCCACACGAACAAATTTGAACTTCTCTTTTACGTTTTATCATTTTGCGTTAAAATTTTGATATGACAAACAAGAAAAAAATAATATTTCCATATTGAAATTAAATCGTTGTATGTATGAGGGAACCGGTATTTTTTAAACTCTAAAGGGTAAAAAAGTAGAGTTTTCAACGACCTGAAACAATTTCTGTCCACACGCATTTTATATCATTAATGCTTCGTTTATTATGCTAACTAATTTTCTTGTATATTATAGAAATAGAGAAAAGTAATATTTCTTGTATCAAGTTTTGTTGCATTTCAGCCATTAATTCACAAAATATCAAACAAAATTTTCATTTTTTCTGCGACGTAATTCTAATTGTTACACTTCGATTTTTGGTGAACAAACTGGGCTTATTTGCGTAATCGACATCGAAATTTGATTTCCGTTCGGCAAAACATTCTACAGCATTTCCACTGTCATATAATATACTTTTCAATGGGTTTGACGTTACTTAATCGCAAAGTTGTTTATAAATATCAGTCGCCGTTGAAAATTTATGTTACATGTTACACGCGTTTTTTCGCCGAATTCACGATCAAAAAGTCGTTCTAGCAAATTTATACAAACTAACAACCTGAAAAGAGTATGTCATTGAAAAAGATCTTTGTTTTACGGTTATTTTGACATATAACAAAGTTTTAGGAAGGAAAACGGTTCTTGCAAAATTCAGTTATGAATCGCAGAGGGTAGCGTTTTTTGAAAAGTTCCCCAATAGCGTGCGCGGCGTCATAGGAAGTCAAAACTAGGAATTCGTTGAAAATAATAAAAAATGTCGTGGCACATTTTTAGGATAAAAATACATTCTTTAAAGACAGTTTGGGAAACTGGTGTTAGGAACGTGGTGTTGTTTTGTGTCTTCTGGAAGAACCATGCACCTGCAGACCAAGTATGAAAGCTTATGACATGTCGCTAAATATTACGTTAATTTCCCAAAGCCCCAATTTAGACTTTGTACATTTCCCCTTTAGAAAAATTTGGGAAAACGTTGAGGCAAAAGAAGAAAATGGTGATAATTAGCATTTTTTACTTTTATCTCAATATTTTCTTTACTACGAGTACGTTATTCACAAATTCTATCTGCCCCATCATCCGTTTTGTCATTTGTAGAAGCTTTTGCACCCGAGAAGATTTAAATAAAATGCGCATGTTCATCGATATGTTCTTGAACCAGAGAACTTGAGCCTAATGTATTGTGTATTCTTGAACTAACACCTGGTACACGAGCCACGCCCCTGCAGACCAATTATGAGAGCTTATGATATGTCAGTAAATTTACCTTAAATTCCTGTTTAATCTGAACTCCCGGCGAGACATAATAAATAATTAGGAGTCTCGCAGTTGTTTTTCTGTAAATTCATACTCCTTAGTTGTACAGGCCCTATCGCTGCTTTTCATCGAAAACCTCGTAACTGCAGCTTACAACAAGCTGCAGTTACGAGGTTTTCTATGAAAAGCGACGATATGTTTAGATTTTAAATCATTGAGCCACGTTTTTGAAAAGGACCCTGATTGCAATTGATGCCAACTTGATACCAGCACATACCCAGACCAGTCTGCCTATTCTCACACTTAGACTCACAGTCAGATCAGGATCCATGTTGTCCTCTTACAAAAGCTTCTTCATTACATATTACAACTATCGCACAGCACCATGTGCCATGACCAGACTTCACTTAAGTTGAAACTGTTGAACTTCTAGATCCCTATTCATGTGTTTTTGAAAAGTACGGTGATTGCTTTAATCTATGGTGATGGGTCTCTTTTAACAATTGCAATAATAATAAAATATAGCTCGATTTTTGCTGTTATTTTATGTTTATCATGTATTAACGGTACATATAGATAGAATATTATCATAGAAAAGTTTACGCCAGACATAATTATATTTTAACACACTAATATAAAGGAAGAACTGTATAAATGTAAACTATCACGGTGTTTCGTCCTAATCTGTGTAACTTGTTATGAGCTTTTTTTTTTTTAAGAAAAACGGCGATATACTAAAAATCAATTCGTTACGACTTACGACCCGTGAAACATGAAAGTAGGGTCGATACACTCTGTTATCAGGAGAGAAGGTGTTTCTATTTCTATCTTGTTTTTTGATAGACAACCTTGAGCTGTCAGACTGACTGACTGGAATCTGGCGCTGAATCACGAAACTTTGTGGGTACGATATACATGTATACAGGGTACGAAATATACTGGGTACGAACTCGTCCGGAAATAATTAAGAAATAGTAGGGAATAATGCAGCTTTTCAACGAAATTTCGTAAATGCGGCTTAAAACAAGCTGCAGTTACGAGGTTTTCGTTGAAAAGCGACGCAATGAATATCCCTGGATCTGTAAAATATTATGGAATTCAATTCATTGCTTACGACCCATGAAAGTAGGGTCGTTACACTGTTATCAGGAGAGAAGGTGTTTCTATTTCTATCTTGTTTTTGATAGACAACCTTGAGCTGTCAGACTGACTGCCTGCCTGCCTGGAATCTGGCGCTGAATCACGAAACTTTGTGGGTACGAAAACTCGTTAGTGGGGAGTCAAAACCTCGTAACTACAGCTTGACAAAGCTGGAGTTACGAGGTTTTGATCCCCACTGGCGATAAACTGAGTACGATGTATACTGGGTACGAAATCATCAGGAAATAATCAAGAAATAATCGGGGAGTGTGTTACAGACTTGGGCTTTTTTCTATAAAATGAATGAGCACCAGACTTAACATTGTAATAAATATGCCGAATAAAATTAATTAAATTGAGAAATATTCTGCTCGTGAAGTAGAAACTAAACACTAAACTGGGAATAAATTGAATTAAAAGAACATCAATCGTATGGTTATTTTAAGTAATTCAATGCGGTTTGTTTTAAAGACATTATTTGTGATCGCTATTATTTTCGTTCAATTGCACTACTATGAAACACCAAGCGTGGAACTTGATCATTTCTGTCTTTAATGAAAATGGATGATCTGTCAAATTATCGGAATATTTACGCAAAATGATCACAAAATAATTGGTGTGCAGCTGCAATTGCATTTGGAGAAATGTCTGAATTATCATATTTGTCGTGAATTATCATTATTGGATCCTTTTACCCAACAGTTATTTTACTCTTTTCCTATTTCAAAGTAGCTTTTACCAAGAGCTCAACACTTTAAAGTGACATTTCACAGTTTTATTTTTTCATATTTATTTTTATCTTTTAGCTGAAAGATCATAGATCTATTTTCTTATGAAAATTCTGAAAATTTTCAAGCCAGAATATTGGACCGTGTACGAGAAATATACATTCTTGTGCTAAAATTAAATAAATTGTTGTGGACAAAAGTTCAGATTTATATGGAATATGTAATTTCTGACTCAACTTTAAAGGCGAATTTACGCTTATAAATAACAACTTCAAAAGTCTGATAGCATTTCTGCGCATTAGGATAACCAATCTTTGCGTCAAGGCATACTTTCAAAAATGAAATTGGAATGGTGTGTCCCTTTAAGGGAAAGTTATGGATTGCAAATCGACAAGTAGATCAACGGATATAATAAACGGTAAACAATTCTTGTTTAAATTGAATACCGGTAATATCATGGTATTGAGAAACAGGACAAACTACACATTGAAGCCTTTCTCAGCCAGCCAATTTTTTACTGTTCCAATTTGAAAGCTGCTGCAAACCCACGGTGTATAATCACGTGACTCAGAATTTAAGAAAATCTGCAACATATATCTTAAAACTTGACAAATTTGAAATTGGTTTGAAACAGAGAAGATTGGAAAATGCCAGAAATTAGCTGGACATGGTGGATATTTGAAAAACAAAAAAGCCGATAAAACGTTATTGAAGATAAACCAAAATTTTGGTTGGTCTTCAATAACTTTTTATCAGCTGATTTTTCAAGTATCCACCACGTCCATCTGATGCCTAAGTCGCGAAGTCTGTCCACCTTCTCTGCTTCAAAACGAATTCAAATAGGTCCCGTATTAAAACAAAATTATTGCAGATTTTCTGCCATTGTTGTATCACGCGATTATCCACCCTGAAACCACAAGATGATACCAAAAATGCATAAAACGTCCAAAGTATGGATCGCTTGCAAAAATGTATACCAAAGTAATGTTTACAATCTTTTAAAGGGACATTTCATTCCAATTTCAAGTTTTTAAAGTATGTCTTGATGCCAAGATTGGTTATTCTAATGAGTATAAATACTATAAGTTTTTTGAAGTTGTTGCAAATAAGCGAGAAACACGCATTTAAAGTTGAGACATATATAGTATACACGGCATCCAATTTATTAACGGAACATTTCGATAAACAACGTTTAAGGCAGAATATCCGTAATGTGGCCATTTTGAGATTCATAAAAAATCGGATTTTTTTTCGAGCGACATCGTTACGTATCCGAACCTATTCGGGCGCAGTCGTAAACATTCGGTGGTGGAAAGTTCCACCGCCGATTGTTTTCGACGTCGCCCAAATAATGCCGACTTTGCGCAAATCTCATTAGGGGTAGGCTACCTTAATCCTGAATGTTTATCGTCTGACATGACTTGAACTACGACAATAATCGTCTTTCTCCCCAAATACCAAAATTTCTCGTTTCCAATTATCCGCCGCATTATATTCTGATTGACGTTATTACTGTTTTAGCAATTTGTCTCAATTAGCTCACCGAAATAATAAGTCTCGGATCAACAAATTATTCAGAGTCAAATGCCACCCAATATAAAAGATATCAATGCTTTTTTTGCTTAAAGGCATTCTATCCGTCATTAGACACCAAAAGCTTCGTGAAATTTCGGGCGTCATCCGGGGCAACGGAAATTGACGAGATCATCCCTCGTGAATTACCGTTGCAACGAATTACGTCCGGAAATTTACGAGGGTATGCAATCGTCAAATTCGCTTGCTACGGATGACACCGAAGATGCGTGAAGTGTTTCGTTATCTAATGATGGGTGGAATACCTTAAAGTTCTCAAAAATTCAAGCAGATTTACGCCCGATTCATCGTGCTCTGAACTGAATTCGATATCGCGTACTTTTAAAATCACATTTGCTTGTCAGCAACCTAACTTATGACAATGTAGGCCTATCGATACAGCACCTTAGGCCATGGCAAATTGACCGGTAGAGCTAATAGATAGAGATGCTCTGCCAGGCCATTTACCGAGACCTATACAAGAGCATAAAAAGCAATCGGTGCAGACTATTCAATACTTTATGCACTTAAGACACTTTCCCAAAATAGACTTGCTTTTGATTTCCTAAAAGAGAATGCTGGGGTAAACAATAAGACAAAAGAATAAAATACTGAAATATTTTATGCTATAATATACACAAATCGCATACATTGTATCTATCAAGGTCGATTTTGCAGCACGTTTCGAAAGCGTCCAAAAAGTGTTATTTTGTTAACAGTTGTCAAAATAAGACATGTAATAAAGTTTTAAGTGTTTTATTATCAAATTATTTCCGACATGGACATAATTTCGCATGTAATTATAGCATCTACGAGTAGCAAGAGGAATTTACAGTTCGGTTTACACCTCTCAAAACTTTTCAAGATTAAGAAACATTTTTGAGCTAGGACTTTGTTCCACTATAATTGCTGAATTAACATCGATTGAAGCATTTACATACGATTCTACATGTGAAACAAAAGGTAAAAACTTTATAGGTGTCACGTATCTTCAGATTTATCATTTCAACTTCGTTTCTTTAAACGAAATTTTGTTCAAAGAATCGGTCAACTATTTACTTCTGTAAAAACATGAAATTCAATATTCTTTTTCGTCACACTCACCAGCACTACTAGCCCGCCATCACTAATGTATCTAATTCTAGACACTAAGAAATGGGGACATTTCCAGATGTCTCGTTATATCTGTAGATAATTACAGAATGTCATGCGTCTAGTTGACGTTGATAGATATATTCTTGTATACAGACTGATATACTGCAGTTATAAACAACAGTTTTTATCTGCAGTAAGACTCATTCCTCGAGTTCTTGTTGCACAAAATCGAGTCGTAGGTGCCACTCCGGTATCATTTTGACTCATCAATCTATTCGCAAACAATGACGCATTTAGACGCTCTATTAGATGTAGTATTTTGAAAACATTGTGGGAAAAATGAAGAAATTGCTTGTCTCAAGCAATTTCATCATTTGCCACAATGTTTTCTAACATTTAGACTGCCATTGAGAAAGTGGACATTTCAAGATGTCTCGGGATATCAGCAGATAATTACAGAATGTCATGCATCTAGTTGACGTTGATAGATCCTTACTTGTATACAGACTGATATACTGCAGTCATAAACAACAGTTTTTATCTGCAATAAGACTCATTCCTCGAGTAATGGTGGACACTGAGAAAGGCGGGGGGGGGGGGGAGTTCCAGATGTCCCGTAATATCTGCAGATAATTACAGAATGTCATGCATCTAGTTGACGTCGATAGATCTATACTTATATAGAGACTAATATACTGCAGTTATAAACAACAGTTTTTATCTGTAATAAGACTCATTACTCGAGTACGTGTGGTGCGAAATCGAACCTCTTAGATGTAGGTGTCACTCTTGTATAATTTTGACTCACCAACCCATTCCCAAACAGTTACGCCTTTAGACGCTCCCCTAAATGTAGGATTTGGAAAGCATTGTGGAAATGAAGAAATTGCTTGTCGCAAGCAATTTCTTCATTTGCCACAATGTTTTCTAACTTTTAGACTGCCATTGAGAAATGTGACGTTTCCAGATGCCTCGTAATATCTGCAGATAATTACAGAATGTCATGCATCTAGTTGACGTTGATAGATCTATACTTGTATACAGACTGATATACTGCAGTTATAAACAACAGATTTTATCTGCAATAACACTCATTCCTCGAGTACTTGTGGCGCAAAATCGAGCATCTGAGATATACGTAGGTGTCACTCCGGTATCATTTTGACTCATCAACCCATTCCCAAACAGTGGCTCTTTTTTTTTTCGCTCCAAAAGACAAAGACTTTGAAAAACATATGGAAAATGAAGAAATTGCTTGTCCCAAGCAATTACTTCAATTGCCACAATGTTTTCTAACTTTTAGGCTGCCATTGAGAAAGTGGACATTTCAAGATGCCCCGGAAAATCTGCAGATAATTACAGAATGTCATGCATCTAGTTGACGTTGATAGATATGTACTTGTATACAGACTGATATACTGCAGTCATAAACAACAGTTTTTATCTGCAATAAGACTCATTCCTCGAGGACTTGTGGCGTGAAATCAAATATCTGAGATATACGTAGGTGTCACTTCGGTATTATTTTGACTCATCAACTCATTCCCAAATAGTGACGCCTTTAGACGCTCCCCTAGATGTAGGATTTGGAAAACATTGTGTAAAATGAAGAAATTGCTTGTCGCAAGCAATTTCTCCATTTGCCACAATGTTTTCTAACTTTTAGACTGTCATGGAAAAAGTGGACATTTCCAGATGCCTCGGAAAATCTGCAGATAATTACAGAATGTCATGCATCTAGTTGACGTTGATAGATATATACTTGTATACAGACTGATATACTACAGTTATAAACAACAGTTTTTATCTGCAATAAGACTCATTCTTCGAGTACTTGTGGACACTAAGAAAAGGGGTACATTTCCAGATGTCCCCGGATATATGCAGATAATTACAGAATGCCATGCAGCCAGTTGACGTTGATAGATCTATACTTGTATACAGACTGATATACTGCAGTTATAAACAACAGTTTTTATCTGCAATAAGACTCATTCTTCGAGTACTTGTGGACACTAAGAAAAGGGGTACATTTCCAGATGTCTCGGGATATCTGCAGATAATTACAGAATGTCATGCATCTAGTTGACGTTGATAGATCTATACTTGTATACAGACTGATACACTGCAGTCCTAAACAACATTTTTGATCTGCAGTAAGACATATTCTTTAGTAGTTGTGGCGGGAATTCGAGTATTTTAGATATACATAGGTGTCACTCTGGTATAATTTTGACTCATTAATCCATTCCCAAACAGTAACGCCTTTAGACGTTCCAAAAGACGTAGGATTTGGAAAACATTGTGTAAAATGAAGAAATTGCTTGTCCCAAGCAATTTCTTTATTTCCAACAATATTTTCTAACAGGAATGACAAAACTTTGTAAAACTTCATTCAAATTAATACTCTACATTTAGACTGCCTTTGAGAAAAGTAGACATTTCCAGATGTCTCAGGATATCTGCAGATAATTACAGAATGTCTTGCATGTAGTTGACGGTGATAGATCTATACTTGTATACAGACTGATATACTGCAGTTATAAACAACAGTTTTTATCGGCAATACGACTCATTCCTCGAGTAGTTGTGGCGCGATATGGAGTATCTGAGATATACGTAGGTGTCACTCCGGTATCATTTTGACTCACCAACCCATTCACTAACATTGACGCCTTTAGATGCCCCATAAGATGTAGGTTTTGGAAAACATTATGGAAAATGAAGAAATTGCTTGTCACAAGCAATTTCTTCATTTGCCACAATGTTTTCTAACTTTTAGACTGCCATCGAGAAATGGGACATTACCAGATATCCCGTAATATCTACAGATAATTACTGAATGTCATGCAGCTAGTTGACGTTGATAGATCTATACTTGTATACAGACTGATAAACTGCAGTTATAAACAACAGTTTTTATCTGCAATAAAAATCATTCCTCGAGCACTTGTGGCGCGAAATCGAGTATCTTAGATATATCTAGGTGTCACTCCGGTATCATTTTGACTCATCAATCCATTCAAAAACAGTGACGCATTTAGACGCTCCAAAAGATGTAGGATTTGAAAAACATTGTGGAAAATGAAGAAATTGCTTGTCCTAAGCAATTTCTTCATTTGCCACGATGTTTTCTAACTATAAGACTGCCATTGAGAAATGAGACATTTCAAGATGTCCCCTGATATCTGCAGATAATTACAGAATGTCATGCATCTAGTTGACGTTGATAGATCTGTTCGTGTACACAGGCTGATATACTGCAGTCATAAACAACAGTTTTTATCTGAAAATAGACTCATTCCTCGAGTACTTGTGGCGCGAAATCGAGCATCCGAGATATAGGTGTCACTCCGGTATCATTTTGACTCATTAGATACAGGGTAAGCTTCACGCGTGCGTATCTCATATCAATAATTCTGTTGGACTTCGATCATTGAAATATTTATCATTTGGTCAATGTTTTTAGACCATGAACATTAAATATTCGTCAAAGTCGCTTATTTCCTGTATGCACCACTATCTTCCGAATTCTCTACGTGGAAATATGGTAAAAAATTGAGATACACTTTCAGATGAAGCAATTAATCTCCTTGTTTGCTTTATCTATATCATATCTGTACTGCTAGACTGACGAAGCAAACATTATCTTTACAAATACATTTGAGCCAGGATCTGGAAAAACGTCCCTTAAAGCTTTTGAGCCCGACATAGATCCAGATCAGCCTGTGCATACGCACAGTCTGATCAGGATCCATGTTGTTCTCTAATAGATTCTTTGGGCCATGTAGTAACTTAAAGAGAGTAAGATGGATGCATATTGGACTGTATTCGACAACAGGCTGATCTTCAAACTCAATTTTTAAAAATGCTATAAGGGACGTTTTTCCAGATCCCGGCTCATTTGTACGTATGTCAAAGTCCAGATATATCAAATATCTAACGGGCTTCATTGACTTTGACATTATAGAGTCACAGATGTGCATTGATAATTTAGACTGTGGAATTTCTCTGCGGAATTTCTCTGTGTGGTAATTGAAGAAGGCAACCTGTTCAAAGCCGGAAAGGTGTTGTATATTTAGTAAAGCCGTGAAATTGGCAACCTCTCTGCACTGTGGAATATGAAAAACAAAATTCTATCTGTGTTAGATAACAGATGACGTCGTGGGGTTTTGAAGATTCCACGGAAAATTAACAGTAAATAAAAAAAGATGCACTGTTTTTTTTTTTTTTTTTTTTCTTTCTTTTTTTGCTTCAAGAAAAGCTGCTCAATATTCTAAAGTTTCGTCTCCAAAATAAATACCACCTGACAATGGTGTAAATCTTGTATTGTAACTCTGCTTTTTTCACAGCGGGGAATCAAATGTTCTCGACGAAGACAACAACAACTTCAAACATTCTTCAATAATTCTATCATACTATTACGTGATCTTTTTGAAAATAGTTTGAAGCAGAAATACATTCATTTTCACATAGGAGCAGTTCAGTTTTCATTTATTCTTAAAATCCGTAAACCCCTATTTCTTAAACCAAGACTTAGCCCAATTCCACCCAGTATAAATTAGCCCCCCCCCCCCCCCCCCCTCTAGTAACTGCGTCTAACGGACCTGAAATGTATGCCGTGTGATGCACATTGTGTAATTTCTCAAGACGTTTATCATATAAAAAACTACATGTTGTTGCAGTAATTGCATATCTCGTATTGTATTACAATAATGGAGACATGGTCGAGATGTTGTTAGACAAAAATAAGGCTTTACTGTCAATCAAATGCAACACGTTTAATCTCTTGCATCCGTGGATCTGAAACGCATGCCGTGTGATGCACATTGGGTAGACCATATTTCTCAGGACGTTTATTATATAAAAACTAGCGTTGTTACAATAATAGTTTGTACTGCATTGTATTACAATAGTAGAGGCGTCGTCAAGATTCTGTGAGAAAATGGCCAAATGACATTCTAAAATTGCTTTTTTAATACAAAATCCTATATTGTGATAAGACGATTCAAATTAGTACCTGCAATATAGATTTTAATGTGCAGTTAGTGATTATCTTAAATAATTTTTGCTGCAAAAAGAAACCACCCTGTCTTGCCCATCAGAGAAAAGTAGTTTTGTTGCAGTAATGGTTTATTCTGTATTGTATTACAATAATGGAGACACGGTCGAGATGTTGCCAGACGATAATAAGGCTTACTGTCAATAAAAACAACAAACGCATATCCTTATTCTTTTTCTTGCAAGTTTGATAGAGAATTTGCTCTGGAGTAAGCCTAGTCCCTGACATGCTTAACCTATTACCAGACGGCTAAATTTTGGACTGTTGCAATTTGAATGGTGTTGCAGACGACAATTTTAAGTGAATGAATTTTCATACTTTTTTATCTTTTTGTGTAGAAAATATTGTGGGAAATGGAGAAATTGTTTGTCACAAGCATTTTTTTTTTTATTTTCCACAATGTTTTTCAAAGCCATTATCTTGTCTGGAGTCAAAAACAGTCTATGTGTGGTAATGGGTTCACTACCGAACGATTTCCAAATGACCAGCGTATTTGTGGATTTGTGTCTATATTTGATTTTTCATTGTCCAATGGTTGGCTGTAAATGTCATGATAAATGATAATGAATAAAAATCATTCTAAAAACAAGTGAATTCGTTAACTTTATTGATAAAATAAATTTCTTTTGAATTTACAGGCCCGTAGGAACAGTGGGGAGGGGCTAGGGGGCCCAAAAGTTGGCCAAAATGCCGATTTTTCTTAATTTTTCACTGAAAATTTTTGGAAAATCCAAATTAGTCCCCAATCCCTCCCCCAATATTCAGGACAAGGCTTTTAGCCCCCATATGAAATTGCTTCCTACGGACCTGATTTACGTGCGATTTTTTTAATAATACCGAATAACGACTATGACAGGGTAAAAGACGTCAAATATTGAGAATACCAAATCGATGTCCTGACAGATGAAATCGGTCGATAAGAGCAATAAACAATGAAAGAAAAGTAAAATGGTTCTTATTTCAGATGATTCTTTAAAGTGACATTTCAGATTTTTTTGTCATAAATTTTACTTTTATTTTTAATTGAAAGAGCATATTTCCTTATGAAAATTCTGAAAATTTCAAACCAAAATATTGCGCCGTTTACGAAAAATACACGTCTTTGTGTTAAAATTAAACAAGTTGTTGTGGACAACAGTTCGGATTTATATGGAATTTGTCGATTCTGTCTCAACTTTAAATGCGTGTTTCTCGCTTATCAGCAACAGCTTAAAAACATTTATAATCATTAGAAAAACCAATCTTGACATCAAGACATACTTTAGAAAATTGAAATGGGAATGAAAAGTCCCTTTAAAATTAAATGGTAAATCGGTATATGTACCATGGATATTTTAGTTGACCCGCCAATGTTCCGATGCAAAAACGGATGTTCACATGAAAATATTGTTCATTTTGCCTTTGTTTACTTGAAAAAAAAATCTTAACATTATTCAGGTTGTATAATTTATGTATTTCGCTTGTTATAATGTGGGAATCAGGGCGATACGACCACATGTGAAGTAAATCAATCTTAAACGTTTTATATTTAATCCTTATCCAACAATTTTTAACAAGTTAACCCATTACCAAACGAACAAATTTTGGACTGTTCCAAATTCAAGGGTTATGCAGACGACAATTTCAAGTGAATGAAATTATAGTACATTTTTGGTCCTTTTGTATTGAAAATATTGTGGGAAATGAAGAAAGTGCTTGTTAAAAGCAATTTCTTCATTTACCACAATGTTTTCCATTGCCATTTTCTTGTAAGGAGTCAAAAAGAGTCATTGAGTGGAAATGGGTTAAATTCGTGGTGTTATATGTTGCGTAAAAATGTTCAAGATTATTGACGTTTCTTTCTAGAAAATCGTCTTCACATTAGTTTTCAGCATAATGTCATAAAGATGTGAAATTTCAGTTTAAGGTACACCATCCATCATTAAATACCCAACACTTCGTGCGACATCGTTGTCATCCATAACAACGAAGATTGGCGAGGTTATCTGGAATTTTAAATTCCGAATACCCTCGTTAATTTATGTTGCCACGGAAAACGCCGAAAACGGAGACCGGCACGAATATTTGCACGAAGCGTTTGATATCTAATAATATAATTATGGAGTACATTAAAGCTAATTTTCCACGGAACTCACCCAAAATTCGCAAAAAGCCGTACAAAATTCAAATAGTTTTCAACGTCCATGTGAACTTATTTTAATGAGATGTTGGGGGTTGGATCGGGATCAAAGGCAGCAGACATGACAACTAATTTTAAAAAAACAAAATGACGTCACGACGTGCTATGATGAAATAACAGTCAAGTTGACCATTAAAGAGACCTTTCATAAAAAATCACGCATCAGAATAACTATGGTCAGTCCGAGCGTGCGTTATTGCATGGTGACCCGCATTAGCTAGCATCCATAAGATCAAAATTACTGTTGCACAAGCAAGTATAGCTATTGTAACGTTAGGATATGCCATTTGAATTCTAGACGTGTGGGATTTTCTTTTCAAAAGCATTTCCTGCTGCGCGGATTAAATGCTTTATTCAAATTAGCTAGGTTTCAGGTCACATCAAATAGTTTAAATGATCTGCCTGCATTGAGCTGACTAAACGGTTACATTATTAATTCTGAATAGACGAATTTGGATATTTCCACCCTTTTCCATACTTATTTTCCATAATTATATATCATTCTTCATTTCTTTTAAGACGAAGATCATAATTATTATGTTTACAAGAACACGTATACAAAAGAGAACACGCCATGTACAGCATGAATTATGCAATTACAAAATAGAAACTTTGACATAAGAAAAGATACATGTAGTAAGACAGAATTCAGAGATAGTCAGCGAAGAAGTACATGTAAAGTTTAGTCTGAAAAGTCGAAAGTTGACCAACTATGTTCACAATTATGCATTTTGCCGGGAAATATGATAATAGTTAATATCTTTATTGAAAGTATTTTCCTGGATATTCTGTTAACCCATTATATCACACACTAACTCTTTTTGACTCCCCGAAAGAAAACACCATGGAAAATGAAGAAATTGCTTGCGACAAGCAATTTCTTCATTTCCCACAATGTTTTCTAATCAGAAAAGACAAAAAATGCAAAATTTTATTCACTTAAATTTGTCGTCTGTATCAACTTTGATTTTGGACCAGTATACTTGTAATTGTGCTGTTTGGTAATGCGTTAATCTAGTATCCACATCTACAAAAAAATCGCTGGCGTCCATAACAGATAAAAGATAAAAATGATAATTATCAATGTTTATGCTGCAATATTTCTCTTTTATCAAACTCATTGTTTTCTTAATTTCTTAATTGTCTCATTTTGTTATTGTTGGTAAACCTCTGGATAAATAACCTGGCATATCATCACTATCGATAGGCTAGAGATGCTCTGCCGTGCCATTTATCGTGAGCTGTAATAAGACTAAATTCGGGATTGTAAATTATCATCAATGGTTTACTGATTTTATGCTATGTATTGTCCAGCAAAATTAACCCGGGACATCTGCATATCGTCGGTGTAAATGCAAAACCTCGTATGTCGATTGGTGCGATTTTCAAAGAGACGTCGCGCACGGTATTGGGGAATTAAATGTAACGTCAAACTAGCGAACGTCATTATTCTAATAATTGCGGAACGTTGAAGTTTTTACGTAGACGGTTGTGTTGTGCTTTTAATGCTTAATCTCTTTACAAACTAATGTGATTTAAAAAGACAAGACTATTTTTTAAGAAAATCTCCACTATTTCTGTCTTTTGCACTTCTTAAGCCTTAACGCCACTTTGATTCGTTTTATTTTCGTCTTAAAATGCGCCAAATAGATACTTTTAAGGCTACGCCAATTAAAGAAAGTTTACGTTTATAAAATTTCTGTCCACACGAACAAATTTGTACATCTTTTTTACGTTTTATCATTTTGTGTTGAAATTTTGATATGACAAACAAGAAAAAAATAATATTTCCATATTGAAATTAAATTGTTGTATGAATAAGGGATCCGGTCTTTTTTAAACTCTAAAGGATAAAAAAGTAGAGTTTTCAACGACCTGAAACAATTTCTGTCCACACGCATTTTATATCAGTAATGCTTCGTTTATTATGCTAACTAATTTTCTTGTATATATTATAGAAATAGAGAAAAATAATATTTCTTGTATCAATTTTTGTAGCATTTCAGTCATTAATTCACAAAATATCAAACGAAATTTTCATTTTTTCTGCGACGTAATTCTAATTGTTACACTGCGATTTTTGGTGAACAAACTGGGCTTATTTGCGAAATCGACATCTAAATTTGATTTCCGGTCGGCAAAACATTCTACAGCATTTCCACTGTCATATAATATACTTTTCAATGTGTTTAACGTTACTTAATCGCAAAGTTGTTTATAAATATCCGTCGCCGTTGAAAATTTATGTTACATGTTACACGCGTTTTTTCGCCGAATTTACGAACAAAAGGTCTTTCTAGCAAATTTATACAAACCAACAACCTAAAAAGAGTATGTCATTGAAAAAGATCATTGTTTTACGGTTATTTTGACAAAAACAAAGTTTAAGGAAGGAAAACGGTTCTTGCAAAATTCAGCTATGAATCGCAGAGGGTAGCGTTTTTGAAAAGTTCCCCAATAGCGTGCGCGACGTCAGAACAAACTTATGTGCCCTGTGTAGACGATTCTCGCAGGGTTTGAGATATTTTGACTGATCAGTATTATTGACATATTATTTGTGAACACTATGTCCGAATTTCAAGCAAGATATTTCAGTTTGGGAAAAGTTACTACACTTTTTTCCCTCCCCTTTAAAAATTTCCAAAACCGAGATACGAGGTTTTGCATTTACAACGACGATATGTAATGATCCCACTTCGGCAATGTTTTGTTAAGACGCTCAACTAACGGATTTTGCACACGAAAATTAAGTTGTCCCGGGTTAATCTTGTTGGACAATAAAAATGTTTTGCTTACCTGCAAAATCTTATTTAAATCCATGTTTTGCTACAACAGTTGTTTAAACTATATCCGTTTTTTTTTTCAAATTTTGTTTAACCTCGCAGATATAAGTGTATAGATCCTAGACCACAATATAAAAGTTTGCATTGCTTATTACCAAGAAATTTTCGTAACACTTTGATAATCACATGTAGCTGACCAGTATTATCTACGTAAAGTAAATTTCATTATAACCCATTACCACACAGTGATCCATTTTTACTCCTCACAATAAAATGGTTTTGGAAAAACATTGTGGGAAATGAAGAAATTGCTTGTGACAAGCAATTTCTTCATTTTTCACAATGTTTTCTAAACTACAATGGAGAGATTTTTGAAATTTCATCAATTTGAAATTGTCGTCTGCAATGTCTTTCAAATTGGAACAGTCCAAAATGTTGTCGTTTGGTAATGGATAAAAGTCGACTAGATGATACAACAACAAGCAACAAACAAAAATGCGGCTTCTGACCAATTATAACACAGAAGTTTGGATAATCTGAACACCACTGTTTACACCGTTGTACTAGGTAAGATTCTGTCGTTAAGAAATACCACCATATAGTCCATTATACTTCACTACTCAGCGACGAAAAGGTGGTGCACCTTTAATAACCCTTTCCAAAACGGCAAATACTTGGTCTGCTTTAATTTATAGCTGCTACTGACGACGCAAAAGATCAAAAGAGAAAATACTTGTTATCAGATTTTTCTTCGCATTAAAACAAAACTGCGGCATTATTAACTATAGCCTACGTGTGTTCAGTATTTAAATGCTAGTAGACAAGCATTTGAGGGGGCATTCTGTTGTAGACTGCATAGAAATGGGCGGGGATATGGGAAATGGAAGCTTATTGAATTTGTGACCAACATGGATAGGGATCAGCCTGCATATACGCACGGTCTGATCTAGATCTAATTCCCTAACAGCCTCTTCATGAGTCTTGATTGTAGCATATTGTATGATAGCAGAGGCACGATTTTGATCAATAGGCGTATTTGACTGAATCGTTTGTTGCCTAATTGTTTTTCGTTATTTAACTATTTTCATTCGACTGACAAGTTGATGTCATAAAATAAACTAATTTCTTAACGAAAAAAAAAAAAAAAAAAAAAAAAAATCCGCGTTAAGTATGTCACGTGACAAAACAAGTAGACAAATCTGCTTATAATGTCTTATAAAATCATAAAATTATAAAATCATTTCCATATGTACCTACTACAATTTTATGGACAAACCTGATTAAATATTGATAGAATTTACACGGTGGGGATTGTGCATGATGGGGTGGATAACGAATACGGACAATTTGCCTCGCTCCAGGTAAGAAATTGTGCAATACATGTAATTTTCTTATTTCTACGTCAATTTTCAAGCGGTTTGTTGCATGTACCCCGCATTACTGAGCACTTTCCTCAGGTATATGACTTGTTTGTAGAACCTTTGTACTTTGTCCAAAAATTGATCCTAACCGATCAGAAAAACGACAAAAAATCCAGGTTATTTTTCTAGTCGGTTGGGATCGATTTTTGAGAAAAGTACAAGGAGTTTCCCGATAAGTAATAATCTGAGAAAAGGGCTCAGTAAGACGGAGTACGTGCAACAAACTGCATGAAAATTGACACTAAAATAAGAAAGTTATTCCACAAATGCTTACCTGGAGCGTGGTTAATTTGGCCGTAGTCGTTACCATTTCGCTTTCTGGTCGGTTGGGACAATATTTTGGAAAAAGTACCACGAGTTATCAAATACATGTATGTCATACATCCCATGAATGAGCTCGGTAAAGCGGGGTACATGCAACAAACCTTTTGAAAATTGGCGCACAAATAAGGAAGTTATTGCAAAAAATCTTACCAGAATCGAGATTATTTTGTCCGCATACGTTATCCATTCCATCATGCACAATCCCCACCGCGATTTAAAGGATATTAAAAGATAAAAACAAGAAAGATGGTGTTTCATTTACGGATGTACACGATGAGGTTTCATCGGGTGTTTCCGTTACCGAAGAGTAACGAGAAATGCCTACAATTCACAGATTTCAAAATGGCGACATTGTGGTTGAATAATTCCGTCTTTTGTATTCGACTGAATGAAAATCGTTGACTATACTAACGGCGATGGTCTGCGCAGGTGGGCGGAGCTACATGTAAGCGTTACTTAACGAAAATGTTGCAGTCGAATACGCCTAGTCGCATTTCACACAGACGCATTCTACAAGGCCCCGTTTGTTAGATAAGACAAAAATATGAAAATCAAATGAATATAATTTACATTGACGTGAATGCCTTTTTGCACTTACAATTCAACTCTTTTAATACAAACTCCAGTTTTGAAACTTAAAGTGACATTTCACGATTATTTTTACCTTGATTTCACCTTTATTCAATCTGAAAGAGCATGTTTTCTTATGAAATTTCTGAAAATTTCAAGCCGAAATATTGAACCGTTTACGAGAAATATATATTTTTGTGCTAAAATTAAACAAATTGTTGTGGACAACAGTTCAGATTTATATAGATTTTGTCATTTCTGTCTCAACTTTGAAGGCGTATTTTTCGCTAATAAATAACAACTTCAAAAAACTGATAGCATTTCTACGCATTAGAATAAACAATCTTTGCATCAAGACATACTTTTGAAAAATGAAATAAATGTGAAATGTCACTTTAAGGCTGAGAAAAAAATAAAACATATCCCTATAAAAACGCTTTCGGCACTTTCGTATTAAGCTGACCAGTTTGTTAATCATATCTAATTCAATTAATTAAGAAAATATATTTAACAGGATACTTAACTTATACATAAGTAAGTAAGTAAGTAAATTGTTTATTAAAGTGACATGTGTATACATTACAAAGACAATTAACAAATTGATGATAAATAACACCCGGCCCAATGGGCCTATAAGTCACTAAGACAGTAGTGTATTTGATAGTCAATAATGGTGAGCACAACATGCCTGAGTAGTTTCCATATTCTATAGTAAATTTGTGAAAGGTGTCTTGTATTGCAATATGATTATTCCCTTTTTTAAAAAGGGTTAATTGTACTACAATATAAAACACAATACAAGCACCAAAACATTAAATGATGGAACTTACAACTCTTAATGCGAAAAGAAATATTAAGAGTTCTATAAGCTCTGTGTACCTAGTTGATCGTTACTAACGTTGTCTCTCTATAAAATTTATTTATGTGAACATGTAAATATGAAATTAGTCAAAAAGTGAAAGAAAGAAATATTTCGTGAAACGAGTACTCTAATATTCCTGAAAGAATAGCCTTTGAAACCATGAAGACACGTTAATGCAAAATTAAATAATTTGAGACTACAACAACACGAACGCAGAGGAACCAATGTCCGTCTGTGCAAACGTATCGACCAACATCAGGTCCGCTGCGTCGCACAAGATAAATTAAAAAACTATTATGAGTCTCTGGTTAAGTTAACGGGATTGTGCTGGCCATGAGTTAATCCTGACCGTAATTATTCAAGATCAAGCCAAAGCCTAGCACCAAATTATGTAGAAACAGAATTTAACAACTACTCAGAAATCAGAAATTAAGTGTCATTCAACGGTTGATTTATCCTTGGGATTTGCAGCAAAACCTGGGAAAACGTGCTTTATATCGAACCTAATCTGAATCAACAAATCAATGGTCTCGTTCACATTAACCCTTTCCTGCTGATTACAAATTTTGTTGCAAACAAATAGCCAACATAAAAGGCGTTTAGATGAGTTTTCCTAAAGATTCTGCCATAATAATTTATCAGAAAGCAGACATTATCGACCAAGATCAGACTGCACGACTGTGTGGACCGATCTTAGACTATACTGCCTGCCAGAGCTTGGTTATAACATGTATATGACGTGAGCAGCACGAAAAGCGTTAAAGAGAGACTATTATAAAACATATTTACTATTAGGCATGTTTCAATTAATGGTATTAAGAAATGATACTGTTTGGTAACAAATCGTATTATAGACTTTCCCCAACAACGATCTATCTACAATTATTTCAACGAGACAATCAGAAATCATGGTGTATTGGACTGTCGGAGACATGCAAGCATGGCTATAATTATACAGTTTAATTAGTTTGACTGTGGTAAAATTTTTGGCAATGACATTTTTTGCAATTGGCAAAATACAAATGCAAAATATGTAATATGTAATTGAATTAAATTGTTTATGCGAGATTAATTCAATAAAGTATTTACGCACTACGTTAGTTAACACTTTCCAAATCGACAAAAAGTTAGGGTGATCCAAATCAAAACCTGTTTAAGACAACAAACTCGCTGATAATGAAAACAGTTGTAATGCAGAGTAAAATACAGAAAATATTGAGGCAAAAGGAGAAAATGCTGGCTAACAGCATTTTCTTCTTTTGTCTCAATGTTTTTCCATGCATTTTCCATCAGCAACGTTAAAACTAGGTCTTGTTTTTGAAAGTGTACGTTGTAAAAATTGCAATCTCTTGTAGACATGACAAAATAATGCTTTTGTATTGTCCAAAAACATTAACCCGGGACATCTGCGGCAAATTTGGGAAAACATTGTGACAAAAGCTACATGTAAGAATGCCGTAAACAAGCGTTTTCATCCTTTGTCTTGTCATTTTACGCAAATTGAACGACCATTTTGTCGTCTGGGGCAGCTTCCAAGTTGTCCAGGAAATCCCCTTTTTTACCGTTTGGCAAAATGCTGTATTGAAGTAGGAAATTTCCTACGTAAAAATAGTTTCCTGGATTAAGACACTGTTTACATCTGCTAGCGTACATCACAATATCGTCGCTTTCGACAAAAACCTCGTAACTGCAGCTTGCTTTAGGCTGCAGTTACGAGATTTTTCTTAGATAGCACCGATTAGTCCAAAGAGGATCACGGTTTTTTTATTTATCCCTTCCCCAGACTTGGTTTTGACGCCCTTTGCAGAAACAGTTTAGAAAATATGTAGGTCAAAGAATGAAACGCTGATCAGCAGCATTTTCCACTTTTGCTTTAATATTTTCGTGGTAAATCGTACACAGACACATCCTTTATCTACGCATATTTTGTTGTTTGCAGCAACTATCAAGACAAAATTATAACTAAACCGATAGCCATCACGCAGCAAAAGGATTGATTTAGATAATCTACCAAAAAGATTATTTCATCCCGAACTCCATAGTACGTTCATAGAAATGATCTTATTTTATTTAGCAATATCATGTGATTATTGAAGCCAAAGAAATTTTGTCCCAGATTTTTTTTTCATTTTTATGACACTTACAACCAAACAATTGCATTCATAAGGAAATCCTACTGCAGTTGCCTCAATGTTTTTTCAAGACCTCCATACATTATGTACAAGGGACGTCAAAGGGTGCCATTGTTTGGAAAATGAAAATTAAAAAGAAAGGGAGAATAATGCGCCCTTTGAACATTCTCTGAATAAACAATGCAGTTATTGTAACAACATGCATGTACATTTTTCCCTAAAAGCAAAATTGTGACTGTTCCAATATGAAAGCCACTGCAGACGATCAAATGAATATTGATGACGATATTATTTATTTGACATAAAGAAATAGCACAGATGTTATGGAGGCAAAATGAAAATATGCTGGTTAGATTTCTATTATCATTTTCTTCTTTTGCCACAATGTTGTACCAAGACTCTCCAATAAAGGACGTCAAAGCCAGGTCTTGTTCGGTAAAGGGCTAATGAATAGATCATATAGAATATGCAACAAGTTTCAACAAAATACCTGTAAATTAACCCATTATCAGACGGCAAAATGTTTGACTGTTCCAATTCGAAAGGTATTGAAGACGACAATTTCAAGTTGATGAAATATTACAAATCTTTCCATTTTGGATAAGAAATATTGTGGAAAATGAAGAAATTGCTTGTCACAAGCAATTTCTTCATTTTCCACAATGTTTTCCCACTTCCTTTCTTGTTAGGAAGTCAAAAAGCGTCAATGTGCAGCAATGGGTAAATTATAAAATATGACACAATTTAGATTAATTAACATACATGATGGCATGTAACTAAATCACTGCTGCCTCTGTATATTGTATATTGTAAATCACAACTTGGCTGGGATATGGCTAAAAGGACGACGTGGTGTTTTGGTACGATCCAGGTGATTCGAAATCGAAGGGTGTCTGGATTTCAGGACCCGCCGAACGGCACCGATACCATTAGGTTTGTACAAGGCAAATACCGTAGGTTATCCTTCGTTGTTTCACTTCGTCCATCTGTTTACAGCCGACTTGATAATCATAACGGTTATATCTTTTTTATAACTATTTCTAATGATGATGTCTAAACCAAATTTTGATTGGGAACCGAATTTGTATGTTTCTCTGCCCATATTCATATTTTTTGATATAAGTGGAGACAAACAGTGAGCTTCCTTTACGATGGGCGTTGCTATTACTCTGGTGAAACGCATCTTTTTGTCGTGACAGACGCTGTGAAGATTTAAATGATACGGAAGTTGGCGGTCTGTGGTGACTTGGCGACCCATTAAGGCATATTTTGCATGTTTAACCCTTTCCCAAACGGCAAATTTTAAGAGTGGTCCAATCCCAAAGCTGCTGCAGACGACAAAATGGGTGTTAATAAACATTGGATTTATGCACAATATAGCTAAGAAAATATTGAGGCAAAAGCAGAAAATGCTGATCATCAGCATTTTCTTCTTTTGTTTCAATGTTTCTCAAGTCTTTTCCATTCTGGACGTCATTTTGGACGTTAACCCTTTAACAAGCAGTAAAGATATGTTTGTTCCGCGTTGAAAGCTACTGCAGATGAACGAATTAATGGATGTTGATAAATTGGAATGTATGCACAATGTAGCTAAAAATATTGAGACAAAAGGAGAAAAAGCTGGATATCAGATTGTTCTTAATCATTTATCAAGGCTTTTCTATGAGTTGAGTCAACGCCGGGTCCTGTGTGGGAATAGGGTTAAAATTGCTGCAGTTTATAAATGTAAAGTGCCATATTTGATTTACTATTAGTGGTGTTCAAATGAGACCAATTATGTTAAAGGCGTATCTCAATTCAAGTCGAATGACATTGAAGAGCTGAATGACAATGTAAAAGACAGGTTTATTATGTAACATATCTTAATTAACGAAGATCAAAAGACGCTATGTCCAAATGTTCTCCATTAAAAGAAGTCTCGATTGCATATTCAAATTAACTCCTCTCAAATTGGCCAACGTGTACTTCTAAACACTCGATATCTTCTTAGGAGCATCAAAACAAGATCTTGTTTGGAAAGGAAGTAACCAAGTTTCTGTAGACAATATAAATCAAGACAGGAATTCTGATTATTTTGGCTAAGGCAACATGAATGTGAAAACAACCAATCTTCCTGATTTCATCTTGTTTATTTTAAAGGCACTGTTTAACACATTACAAGATAGTGCCTCTTTTAGACTCTCCACAAGATAATGACTTTGGAAAACATTGTGGAAAATGTAGAAATTGCTTGTGACAAGCAATTTCTTCATTTCCCACAATATTTTCTACACAAAATGACCAAAATGTAAAAATTCACTCAGTTTTAATTGTCGTCTGCAATATCTTTGAATTTGAAGGAGTCTAAAATTAAGCCGTTTTGGTAATGGGTTAAATCTTTTCCAAACAGAGAATTCTTTTGGCGATCCTACTAGAAATAACAGTCCTAGAAGTTACAGTCCTCCTTTTTACTTCGAAACTGATTATAGGCCTATTCTTTAGTGGCAAGCAAGATTCGTTGCTATTACATCGGAAAATATATCGTTTTTGTCAGAAACTTGGTTAAAGCTTAAAAAATTTGAGTAGTTTACAATGTATATGACACTGTAACAGACAATGTGCCCGCTAGTAATAATCATTGATGATTGATAGTAGAAAAAAGTAGAAGTCTTATCATTCTGGTATAGTCAAAGGTGACCATTTGATTACTCTCCAAAGCCGAGGTCTATTGATTAACCATCAAATATGACCTCTGTCGTTTTTGGTACACAAACGGCCTATTTGATCGTCATAATCTAATTATAGCACATTATTTGAATTATCGAATCAAAATCATTCAGTTTTATCTTGCATGATCATTACGTATGCATTACGTCGCTTTTATTTTTGGCTGAAGCCAGTAACATTTGAATTATCGAATGAAAATCATTCAGTTTTATCTTGTTTGATTACGTATACATTAAGTCGCTTCTATTTTTGGCTGGAGCCTGTAATTTGAAGCGTCAGCCAATGAAAGTTTGTATCAGCTTTTTAAATTGTTTTGTTGTGTAAAGCCAACGATTGGATACCGAAATCCCGCCAAGGCCCCGAGATAAGACGTGAAATGAACCCGCGGGAACAGAGCATCATTATATCATAATGGAATGAAGAGAGAATGTGCTCTATTCTTAAGAGAGTACCATTTGATAAACATAAGTTGGTATTGACCACCCACTTTAACCAGGGACAACTTTATTTTCGCTTGCAAAGTCCGTTGGTTAAGCGTCTTAACAAAACATTGCCGAAGTGGGGTCATTACATATGCAGATGTCCCGGGTTAATGTTGCTGGACAATACAATTTAGTCACGGCAGTATGGCACATGTTTACAAATTCTACATAATTATACAAAGAGAAAAATGCATTCTTGATTTTTAATACAATTTTGCACGAGTTTGTTCGAACCTTGCATGTGTAACACAACTGCAAATTTGTACGAGCCTATCGTATGCAAAATTACAGGAGTTTGGCGTTCGATATTATTTTGTTAACGTAGGCAAATTTTGTTAAGATTTGCCATTATATCGTGACCGTACTATGTATTTGATGTAATATTTGTACGTGATGTAGTACAAAATCAAACGTATATTGAAGTCCTGTAGATTTCCACCTTTTCCTGATCTGCATTCACGAACTTCCCTTGACCGCATTAACCCACCACCAACAAGACCTGGATTTGTTGGTATTCTAATTGTATTCTTAATCATATAGCCTAGACGGATTTTCTGAAAATCCACTCATATAAAGAGCAGTAGGCATTTTTGAGTAGAATAATAGCAGCAGTTTGGAGTTCGATATTTTGCTGTTTACTTGGATAATATTGTGACTGGACTATACATTTGGTGTGACATTCCGTCGAATTTCAGCAAAAACCTCGTAACTGCAGTTTGATTTAAGCTGCAGTTACGAGGTTTTCGTTGAAAAGCAGAGATTTGTACGTGATGGAGTGCAAAATCAAACGTATATTGAAGTCCTGTAGATTTCCAGCTTTCTCTGATCTACATTTACGAACTTCCCTTGACCGCATTAACCCTCTAACAACTTCCAAGGTCCCAAACAGACCTGGATTTGAATATATTCAAACAATCTGTGATCTACGTTCATATACTAACATTGACCCTGTTTACCCTTTCCCAAACCAGATGTGATTTTGGTGACCTTTGAGATCGTTAGTTTAGAAACCATTGCAGGAAAAGAAAGAAATGTTGCGGACCAGCATTTTTTCTTTTTCCGCCCGGGACTTTGCTAAAAATTGTAACATTTCTGTCTTTAGTGATCTTTAACCCTCTCCCAAGCAAGACCTGTTTTTGACGTCCTTAGTAGATGAGGTTTGGGAAAACATTGATGCAAAAGAAGAAAGTGCTGATGATCAGCATTTTCTCATTTTGTCTCAATATTTTCTGTGCCATATTTTACACAAATCTTATCTTCAAAAACATCCAATTTCTCATTTGTGGCAGTTTTTGAAGTGAATCACCCTGAAATTTTGTCGTTCGGATAAGGGTAAATACGTCTTTTGCAATACGTGTAGCACTTATTTTGGTCCGCTCAAACAGTTTGATGTTTTTTTTTTCTATTTTTTTTTTTGAAGCTTTAGAAACGACTTTGAGAAATAAAGAAAAACCTAAATATCGTAGTTAAGTCTTTGTCACTAAAATATTCTCATTGTTAAAGTGACATTTCACAGTTATTTTTCATAAATTTTACTTTTATTTTTATCTGAAAGATCAGATTTTCTTATGAAAATTCTGAAAATTTCAAGCCAAAATAGTGAGCAATTTACAAGAAATGTATATTTTTGTGCTAAAATCAAACAAATTGTTGTGGACAACAATTCAGATTTATATTGAATTTTTCATTTCTGTCTCAACTTTAAAGGCGTATTTTTCGCTTATAAATAACAACTTCAAAAAACTAATAGCATTTTTTTGCATAACCAATCTTTGCATCAACACATACTTTAAAAAATGAAATCAGAATGTTACATGTCCCTTTAAGGACTGCAATGTATACAGTTTCCAGAAACAAGTCTAAAATTGTTCGTTTGAGCAAAGGTGAATGGTTATTTGATTGGTTTTCATCGATAATCGGAGGAATTCATCACTAGTACTATTGAGATGTACTAACAATTTTCAATGGGGCTTTGATTGGATATTCTTTGAAGTAAAACGTGTATGGTCTATAAGAATAAAACTTTCTTTCTCCTATACCTTGAATGAACCATGGTGCATGTAAATGTTATAGTTAATCGTTTCAAAAGATTTGATGAATGTATAATACACGATCTGCAGGGTTTATGGAAATATTCTGTCAACATTTCGAAGCCTTTGGATGTAAAAGGAATGTCAAATACAGTCGACACTCGTTGTGTCGAAGTCAGAGTGGCCGACAAAATACCTCGACATATCCGGAGTTCGACTAATCCGATTTATGTTTAGTTTCGACTTGGATGACATTTGATCATTTAATCATTGTTGCTCATTACGAGAGTTCATAATTGAAATTTAGTAGGAAAAGGAAAGAAATTGCTCGAGACGAGCAATTTCTATCCTTTTCCTACTAAATTTCAATGGTCATATTTTTTACGATTTTTTTTGTTTTAATTTTTTATGTCCATTGGTGAGGACGGGGTTAGATATTTACTTCGACTTAAGCGAAAATTCGACTTATCCGATGTCGACATAACGACTGTCGGCTTTATTTGACTTTATTTCCTTAATATACATTGCAGTTTGGTATTTATAAAATTATGGCATCTTAACAGCACATAAGTATGTTTCTATTATTTGACCTGTTGATCTAGTTTTTAACCCATTGCACAAATAAATATATTTGGAGAGACCATACGGAATCTTATTCCGAGCTTGAAAATGTGTCATATCCACTTTCTCACAACCCTGTCTCACACGTACTAATCTCTCTCTCTCACACACACACACACACTTCTCTCACACCCATCTCTCTCACACACATGCTTTCTCGCACACACATATCCCTCTCTCACATCCGTCTCGCACACCCATCTTTCATATCCATCTCTCACCCCCCCACTCTCACACCCATCTCTCTCTCACACCCTATATTTCACACACGTCCCTTTTCTCACACACCTCTCACCCTCTCGCACACTGTTTACCTCACACCGCCTCTCTAGCAAAATATTGTTACAACTGCTCGCTTTATATACGCATACTTTCACACATTCATCTCAGTTAACCCCTTCTAGAACAACATTTCATTTCCAGTAACGTTTAGTAAAATATAAGGCATGGAAAGTACATGTATATATTATTGCTACTATAAACTATACTAGATGTCTTATGTTGTTGTTTCTGATTTAATTTCTAGTTTTTTTTCTGCCAAACATTCTAGCTTCAAAATTCGTTTTGGAAAGGGTTAAGCAAAGTTTTCCTAAATTTTATTTTTCCGTCATGCAAACGCCCATGACATGATGATACCCCACCCAACCCATTAGGAACGACGAATTAGTCCATGAGCCAGGACCCGAATTTTGGCCGATTATTACCACTCGGAGGGAGTAAATCTTTTTGCACTTTTTGATTAGTCTGATATCTATACTTTATGTTTCAGTATGATAGCAATGCCAGAATGGTAGCTTATGCCTCGAAAAACCCTTGTTTTCAGAGGTACCCTTTACTCACATATTTTTCTTATGATTTCTGACGAAATAGAATATGCATTGGTTCAGCCCCGAACATTACTCTTTTTGCAAAATTCCTGGTTTATAATTTGGATAAAGGATAGGGCAGCACATTGAGAAGGTTTACAGTGGTCTAAACTTTCATTTATTGCATATTGTAGTGTACGCATAGAACCTCGTACGTGGACTCGAATTCTAAGGGAAAATTGGCAAATAATAGTGCTTTTTGGACAAATAAATCAATTTTTAAACCTGTTTGCACTCTTTTATTTGTTTAATATCTAAGAACACTGTTTCGCTATGATATCAATGTCAGTATGGTAGCTTATGCCCCGGAAAACACTTGTTTTAAAGGGTACCCTTTACTCACAAATTTTTCTTCTGTCCTCTGGTGAAACATAACATGCATTGGTTTAGCCCTGAACATTACTACTTTTGCAAAGCTCCTGATTACTAATCGTGATAAAAGGATGGGGCAATGCAATGAGAAGTTTAGCAGTAGTCTAAAATTACATTTGTTTAATGCAATTAGTGTACGCAGAGAATTAGTTACTTGGGACTCGAATTCCCAGGGAAAAGGCAAAAAATAGTGCACATTGAACAAATTAAGCCAGTTTTGTATCTTTTTGCAATTTCTGAATTGGCTGTTATCTTAGGATATTGTTTCCTCGTTATATCAATGTCAGAATGGTAGCTAATACCCCACTTATACAGGGGTAAACTTTACTCACACGTTTTTCCTTTGATCTCCAATGGAACAAAACAAGCTTATGTTCGACCCTTTATATTAAATGTCTTGCAAAATTCTTGATTTTTGATGAACATATTTTAATATGAATATGAAAAAAGTCCATGACTATGCGTGCCGAACTTTTCTGGTCCTTACAGAGAACTCCTCTTAAGGACTTGAGAAGCATATTATGAAGTTTTACATTTGTCTTAAATCTTATTTGTTGTGTGATTCTAGTGTACACAGAAAACTATACCTTACACTCCAATTATCAGAAAAAGAAACAACAAAGAATATTGCCTTTTGGACAAATGAAGCAAGATTTGTTATCCAAATGAATTTTAAATTAGCACAGTTATCGGATTATATTATTTGAGCATGATTTTCGTGTCTAGCTATTTTT